>VMDO01004637.1:7093-122638 GCA_007922755.1 Pedetes capensis | reverse complement strand
CAACCACTATGGAAATCAATATGGAGGTACCTCAAAAAACTAAAAATAGATCTACCATATGACCCAGCTATAACACTATTGGGAATTTACCCAAAAGGAGATGAGTCATCATACCACAGAGACACCTGCATCTCCATGTTCAGTGCAGCGCTTTTCACAATAGCAAAGATATGGAATCAACCAAAGTGCCCTTCAACAGAAGAATGGATAAAAAAACTATGGAATATATACACAATGGAATACTATTCAGCAATCAAGAAAAATGAAATAGGGTCATTCGCAGCAAAATGGATGGAATTAGAGAAAATTATTTTAAGTGAACGAACACAAGTTCAGAAAGAGAAACAACACATATTCTCACTCATATGAGGGAGCTGACTCAAAATTACAAGAAGGAAAAATCCTACTCAAAGAATTGACACAGAGCATGAAGAAATGAACAAAAAGAACAAAGAAGAAAAAGTTCCTATATTCCAAATTTGACTGCTCTTTGTTTCTAGTCTAAAGTTGCAAAGAAGTAACTACAACTTGATTCAACCAGTTCCAATCAGGATTCAACCAGGACTTGATTGAAACCAGTTCCAATCCGTGGATCTCACCTTTCTGTTCAGTATACCCACTCTGGATGTCAGCTATTCCTTAAACTCCACACTAAATGTCACACAATCCTGAAAACCTCTCCATTCTGGAAATCAACCGATCTATAACCATCATATTCCCCCAAACTCTATAAACTAAGCTCTTTATTTTGTTAGAGAGATTGTTTCCAGAAAACATATTTCTGTCTTCCCTAATGAGTAATAAATTTGGCTTGACCTCAAAAAAAAAAAAGTTTGTCCCCCCATGTTTCTATAAGCTTTAAAATCAAAGAGGAGAGACACAAAGGTGAGATTGGCTTTGGGCTGTTTGGAGAGGCTCACAGCTATTATCCTCGCCAGATATACCACGGGGATTTGTGCTTTGAAGCTTGGGCTCCTGATCTTTGAAGCTTTGGACACTTGGTCTGTTATCTGTATAGTAACCCTCCCATCTAGGACTCCAGGACGTTTCTCATCACATTTCTTGCCCATTGGACTGTCTTAGGGAGGTAAGGGGCTGCCTTCTTTTGGCCAGGATTACTTGGGCTTTCTGATTGTAATAGTTCTTGGAGCCAGAGGGGTTCCCCTACTGAGATGTGGTTCCCCAGTCTTGCAGAGCTGGGTTTGGGACTCTTTCAGATATGCTTTCATGTTGCCCTCTAATTTAGCCCTGATAGATTCTACTAACCCCAGGTCCCTTCCCCACTGCTGGCTTCACCTGCCTCTGTGATGCTGTAACTTGGAATAACAAACCTTGACCACGATGTGCTGACACCTGTTGAACTCCCCAGAAGACTACCAGGACACCGTGCCGGCCAGATGACTGCAGTACAGGTGGACTTCACCTGTGGCCTCAGAGCCCTCGTGGTGCCTCGGAAAGGAAGGTGGAGGGATACCTCAGGCTTTAGGGCCTGGGCTGCATGGTGGGTATTTGCAAGGCAGAGAGCTGGTTGGGGTTGGGAAGAGTTCATGACATACTGGCTTTGGGTTGGTGGACACAGGGAGATGACGGACGTGCAACAAGAATTGTTGAGCGAGTTGGTTAGTGTTGCTAAGGAAGCTATTTTGCCTAGTTACAGTCTTGTCTTTTAGGAGCAAGCACTTCCTGGAGGAAGCAGCCAGGTCACTTTTGCTTATTCTCAGTATGGCTTAAACATAAAGTAAACCAGATTCCAATATTATTTAATACAAGGAGGAAAGTATGTTGGCTTCACTTGTCAGCAATACATTTTAATTAGCAATTATTTTACCTGCTAGTGTACATGCATGATCAAGGGACACAGAGAGAAGTGTTTCTAGTTCTTTTCTCTTTTAAAAATTCTGATTGTACCAAGGAGAAAGCCATATTCCAGTTAAATCATCTCCCATCCAAAATCATCTTGTGTATTTTTGCTATTGTGGTTTTCAAAATCTCAGGAGTATCAGTATTTCCCAGGAATTGGGAACTGATGAGTGCAGAAGAGAGCAAAGCCTCTTATCGCTCACTCTTATGTTAGTTTCTGATTTAAAACAGCTGCAAAAGATATCGATCATGAAGGTTAGGTTAATGATAAGCAAATATAATTCATGGTGAATTCTGGAGAATAATATCTTTCCACATGAAATTCTGGATTTCTTTTATTCAATGACTTATTCTTTTCTAGAGACAATACTAAGTGAAACCCAAGTCAGATAAAGTAATGTCAGTCCATTTAAGTTCTTTTCTGTATTAGGAAATTGAAAACTTGCTGCTTTCAGTGCTTGAATGTCTTCAGGTGTTCAGCTTCAACCCTCTACTTTCTGAACTAAATTAAGCTAATGTGTCCTTAATAGAATAAATACAATTCTCCATAGAGGATGAATTTTGGATTTCAATTTCTTTAGGGAAAAATGTTTCTACTTTATAAGCAGAAGAAAGGAAAAGGAAATGTTGGATTCCATAGAAAAGACTATTAATCCCCAAAGCCACTTCATTTCACATTGTGATTGTGAAAGTTAAATCATAATTATATTGCAAGTAAAATTCCTAAAGTAATATTTTCCAGAGAAGTTTCTTTTAAAAATAAAGCAACATCCTTTTGATTCCAGTGTTATTTGAATATTACCCTAATTGGGAAGAAAAACTCCCACCCTTCCCCTGAAGACAAACAGGCCTCCTTTCTCCCTTAGGATGTTACTTTTGGTCAGGAAGAACATGTCAATTGAGAAATCTTTGCGCATTGAGGGTGTGTGGACACATCAGGAGCAAAGCTTCCACAAAGGCCAGGTGTGAACATGAGGGAGCATCTACTGTGACTCCCCAACTCTAGTGTCCTGATTTTCCAGCCCTAGTGTCACTTTCTGTGTTTTACTCTGGAGACACAGTCTCCATTTCAACCTGGAAGGATCTGAGATTTGTCAACGCTGAAGAGCATGAGTTGGTGTTGGGATCCAAGATTTCAAGATGTTCTATGCAGAGCTCCTCAGAACCCTCACTGTAGAAAGCGGGTTCAAAATGGAGCAAAAACACCCTCTTTTGAGAAAAACCATTTCCTCATCACAGCATTTCTTTATTAATGAAAAACAGAAAGAAAATGTTATTGGCTTACACAGTTTGTGTTCAATGTCTGGCTTGTCATCCTGCCAACCCCATCCTTTCTGGGCCATACTTGCGAACTTTCTAAGTCCAGAAGCAATCCCAGAACCCTGAGGCCTGGTGCCGAACAAGGGGTGTTGAGCCAGGTCACGCTGACCCAGATGACAATGTAAATATAAGCAGGCAGAGATAACCGGACCCTCAGGACGCATGCGCCTTATCCACCACGCTGAATCATGGTTGTGTAACCTCCTGCATGCGCGCACATTGCTGTTGTTAGGTGCAGGGCAGTCGGTGTCCGACTCAGCGCCTCTACCTACACCGGTGAAACTGTATTGTCAGTGCTTCTCTGCTATTCATAGGGTTTTCAATGGCGGATTGATTTTTGGGAGTGGGTTGCCAGGTCCTTCTCCCAAGCCTACAGTACCTGGTGTTCCTAGGCGGTCTCCCATCAAGATAGTAATCAGGTCCCATCCTGTGTAGTTTCTGAGATCTGACAGGATCGTAGGCCACAGTGGTACGGCTGCAGGTGCGTGTGCATACAGTTATCTCCTATAACTTTCCGGATGTCCATCCTGTGTGACTGTGGCATGATGGGACCATGAGCTGGTGATGGGCCATTATTGTGTAAAAGCCTCAGAAGCCCCTCCATCAGCACTGGTGGCACAGAGAGGTGCACCTGGAAGAGGACAGGAGGCTAGGAGAGGACTGAGGGCACAGAGCGGCCACAGGGGTGGCGCACGCAGAGGGCAATTACCGTGGGCAGTGGCACCATGGAGGGACCAGAGAGGAACGTCCTGGAATAAAGTATGTCACACCTGCCTTCAGATCCTAGAGCCTGTTTCAGCCTCTCTGTGGGCCCCAAACGTCCCTCCTTGGCAGAGGAGCCCAGCTCAGATCCAACAAGGGGGATCTCTGTCTCCCGTGGCTCCTCTTGGTCTTCCAATAGCCTTTCATCAGCGTAAGTAACTGCACCATGTCCCCCATGGCTGCCTGACACACGAGTGTGTAAGACAGAATCTCAAGCCTGAGTGCATGCCCATGAAAAACAAACAAACAAACAAACATCAAATAAGCCCCTCCCGTGAGGACAGCCTGAGCCTTCTGAGTCTTCACCACCATCTTGTTACACAGCGACCCTACCTACAACAGGCAAAACATTATTGTCAGTGCTTCTCTGCTGTTCATAGGGTTTTCAATGGCCGATTGATTTTTGGGAGTGGGTTGCCGGGTTCTTCTCCCAAGCCTACAGCACCTGGTGTTCCCAGGTGGTCTCCCATCCAAGTACTAACCAGGCCCCACCCTGCTTAGTCTCTGAGATCTGACGGGATCCGCCGCCACAGGGCTAAGGCTGCAGGCTCACCAGGATCTAGGATGGGCTAAGATCCCCTCTTCATTTTGGTTGCCCCTCCTTTCTCACGCTGTCCTCGAGGTGGTTGGCTGAAACTCTGCTGCCTTCTGCCTTAGAGGGCCAGTTTCCTCCTGCTTGCCTTAGGGCGTGGCCCCTTGGGGCGGGGGAGGGGGTTCCCTGGTTCCCTGAAGCCTGGCTCGGGGGAGCTAACTCTTGGAGCCCAGGGGTGCGTTCAGCCAGCACCCGCTGGCCTCGGGCAGCGCCATCCACTGCTCGGTTTCTGAGAAACTCTGCTTTCTCAGTCATTTGGCAGAAGCGGCGGGGACAGAGCCAACAAGCAGCTGGAGGTCACCGGACGCATTAAAACCTTCGAAGAGTTAAAAGCCCCAGGGGCGAGCGGCCCGAGGCGCAGCCAGCTAGGGCTAAAAGGAGCCGATCGCGGCACGCGGCTGCTGCTCGCTGACCCCACCTGCAGCGCGCAGCCCGCTCCTTCCAGGACGCGCGGGCGCCTGGTGCCATCCCCTGGTGAGCCACGGGCGGTCGCTAGACCCCCAGACTTCTCGGTGGGTGTGGGGTGCAGGGTTAGGGGCCCCGGGGCTAGGGGCCCCGGGGATGGGAAGCCGTCGGGCTTGGGAGCCCAGGGCAGGCTTGAGGGGGTGTGCAGGGGTCCCCCCGCTGGTGATTTCACAGCAGTTGGGTGCTCTGAAATCTGGTCCCCACGGAACTTTGCAGTGGTTGAGGCTAAGGTACTGAAAGACCAGACTCTTGGAATTGGAAAGGATCTTCAGAGCAGGGTGAGTGAGGTCCAAAGACCACCTCATCTCCAGCCTCTGGAAACTTGTTAGGTGCCGTCGAGTCGTGTCTGACTCACAGCGACCCTCATAGGGTTTTCAATGGCTGACTGGGGATTGCCTTGGGAGTGGATCGCCACATCCTTCTCCCATTTTTGCGGTGCTGAGAATTGAACCTGGGACCTCAGACACTGAAGAGCAGCGCTTTACCAACTGAGCTAAATCTAGGGACACTTGTTAGAAATGCAAATTCATGGGCCCCGCCCAACACCTGCTGAGCCTGACCTCTGGGTCGGGTCGTCAGGAATGTGTTTAAATAAGTCCTGCAGGAGCTCCTGATGCAGGTCCAGTGAAGAATCACTGTCTCAGAAGTTGGTCATTTAATGTAGCACTTGACCCCTTATCGCCAACACAGGACCCCTGCACGCCCCTCAATAAACACCGCTGGGTGTGTAAACAATGAGTCCTGAGGCGTTGAATATTGGGGTGTATTCCAAAAAATCTTTGAAACATATGTGGTTTGTGAGGATTGCTTTTCTGTCTCAGATTGTCAGCTGTGATCCGTGAGATTTCCTCAAGACAGCACTCACGTATTCAACAGGCATCTCAGGGTTTCTACGTGCACAAGACTCCCAGGAAAGTTCTTCCTGGTGCGGAGTGAGTTTCCACACCCTGGCATGTGTTTGTTTGGCCAGGATCTTTGTAATTTGGTGTTGTGTTTTATACCTCATATGGCTTTTGGTTTTCAATGTTCAACTGTTCCTTCTGAAGTTAATTTTTGTTGTTGTTGTTAACCCAGAGTGCCAGTTGAGATATTTTGGAAGAGACATATTTACTTGAATTCTGAGCAAAAATCCCTAGGAAAAATTTACACTGTCAAGACATATTTTTCAGTTTTTGTATTTAAGTTTATGATGTTACAACTTACAAGTAGAATAGACAGGGGTGCTGAGATTTCTGATGAATTAATATAGAAAAGACATTTCTGCAAGGTTCTGAATTGGAGGAGCCAACATCTTTTTTTTTTTTCCTCAGCCCCTGTGAGGTCACTACTATTATTTTTATTTTATTATTTTTTTATTGGAAAATTTTAATGTACAACTTAATGTGTTTCATTCTGACATGCATTTCATTGTGACACTTCCATATATGTGTTTCACTGTACATTGCACAGATAAGTTCCCCCTCACCCTCTTGTGCCTCTCCTCCTCCTCTGCCCCCCTCCCATCAATGGCCTCTCTTCTACTTGCATGTCTTTTTGTGGGAATATTTTTCTGTATACCCTTGCATCCCAATGATGATTTAAGTCCACACTTTTTTCTGTAGTGATCTATCTTTTTACATTGTCAGCAGTACTCCATGAATAATCTAGCCCATTTGCATTATTATCATCCTTTGGTGTTGTTGGTATTATTATAATTACTTCTCCAAGTATTAAAGTTGGGCTGTTTACTTTGAGGTAGACCTCTCGCTCATTCTTCGCTCCTCCTTGTCCTCCATCTCCTCCTGTCTTCTCCCATCATGGCTTCCTTTTGCTAGATCCTTCGGAGGAGCCAACATCTTCATCACTGTGGAGACTTTGACCTATTAAACATTTGATGATGAAGGCATAATTATGGTTTGTGGTCAGTTGTGTCTTTTTGTATTATTTTTCTTTTGGTGGCTTAATTTAAATGTTAAATCCAGACCTACTACAGAGTTATTCTGAAACCCTGCTGCCAATTTCCTTGTAGATATTTATTGTTTTCCCCTCTCCTCAAAGGGTTGAGGAAGGATGTGCAGGTTTGGTATGATACTTGCCAGTATTATTCCAAAGTATTCTCCCACAGTTTGCTACATGTCACACAGTTATGACATTGAGTCATTATTAGTATGTTGTTGTTGTTGCTGTTGTTAGGTGCCGTCAAGCCGTCGTCGAGTCGATGTCCGACTCATAGTGACCCTACCTACAACAGATGAAGCACTATTGTCAGTGTTTCTCTGCTATTCATAGAGTTTTCAATGGCTGATTGATTTTGCGGAGTAGGTTGCTGGGTCCTTCTCCCAATTAATATGTTAAGGCAGAGAAAATATTAAATATAATGATCATATATTTAACTGTGTCTGTTTTACATTAAAACATCTAAAAGGGATGTTCATAGATTTCAAAAGCTAATCACTATTTCATCTGCAGCCATAGCACCCTAGTGTCGGAGCCCATCTGATCTCAGAAGCTAAGCAGGGTTGGCCTGGTTAGTGCTTGGATGAAAGACTGCCTGGGAATACCAGGTGCTGCAGGCTAGGAAGAAGGACCTGGTAACCCACTCCTGAAACAATTTGCCATTGAAAATCCTAGAAATAGCAGAGAAGCACTGACAATAGTGCCGGGCATGGCACAGTGTCAGGGAGTGTTTCGTTCTGTTGTACATAGGATCACTATGAGTCAGACTTGACTCCAGGGCACCTAACAACAGTCGCTGTTTTGCTTGAAAACAACTTTGTAATGTCAGTAAAATTGGGAGCCCTTGCTAGGACTGGTTTAAGATGTAGAAATGCTCTACCACTGTAAATATTCTGGAACAGGGTTGCACATAGAGCTCACTGCTAAGCCATCAATGCTTAGCCAACAATGCTCAGCATTGTTCTGCAATGAAGTATAGCGTCCACAACATACATCTTGTTTTCAAGGTATTTCATGTTATGATTTTCCTCCTCCAAGTTCAGGTCATCTTCCAAAAGGGAAGAATTTATAGCCCTGAGACATTTACCCAGAACATTTTACCTTTGATAGTGAGGGCTCACGTTCACTTGGGATGTGCACTTTTCTTGGCATTGCAGTTTTCTTTGAAGATGCCCCTGTCAGTCTGGTAGGTCAGATCCAGGTCTACTCTGGGCAGGTGCAGAGGAAGAGGAAGTGCATGCCTGGGAGAGCCCAGACCTCAGATACAAGTGCAGAGCGTGCCTGCCCTTCAAGGAAGGTTGGGCTGGTGGTGGGTGTGGCAGTTGCCAGCATTTTTGTCACTACTGTTAGTCCCTGGGACTCTGTAGTACTGCCCCACATTCCTTTGATCTGTTTGAATTCTCATCCTTCATGCCACTCTTTGGGGACATGCTTAATTCAGGACCTGGGCTCTGCAAGGCCACTATAAAGTTCCATATTGGTTGTTTATCCCAAATACACTTCAAGCCCGCTGGCTCCCTTGTTGTTGTTGTTAGGTGCTGTCGAGTTGTGTCCAACTCATAGCAACCCTCTTGGGTTTTCAGTGGTTGATTGTTTTGGGGTTGCCTCAGGAGTGGATTGCCACATCCTTCTCCCATGCTGGCTCCCTTAACATGGAATAATTCACTTAGTTACATAATTGTTATATTGAAAGATAACAGGGACATGAAGAGACCAGAATGATAGAATTAGAGCTTCAGGAAGAGAGTATGATGCACTGGAAAAACATCATCTTCACAAGTCTTCGGGCATGCTATGCTACCTCCTTGAACATTAGTTTCCTTATTTGTCATATGGATATAAAATAGCCATCTTACAGAACTGAAGTAAGAACTGAGATGATTGCATAAAATATTTTCCACATATTGAACAGAAACTAGCAGTTATTAATATTACGATTTTATAATTGGTCACCTAGACTAATTTTTTTGTTTAACAGTCAGGAAGCTAAAACATAAATCTAAATAAATAATAATGTGGTAATCTTATGATGCATAAAAATATTGCCAAAGAAGAGTCTTGCCAGACCTGTTTAATTAATAGATGAGCATAATTTATAATTTTCATTTATTTTATCTGCCAATTATTTACTTATATATGAATACTGGTAAAAGTTTAGCTATTATTCCTGTGCATACTAAATATCACTATATTCAGATTCCCCTACATGTCAGTGTGCCATATGGTGGGGGCTTATTGTTGCCGTGATGCTGAAAGCTATTCTACTGATATTAAAGATACCAGCAGGGTCACCCATGGTGGACAAGTTTCAACTGAACTTCCACACTAAGACAGACTAGGGAGTAGTACCTGGAAGCCCACTCCCGAAATAATTAGCCATTGAAAACCCCATGAATAGCAGAGAAACACTGTCAGATTTAGTGCTGGAAAATGAGCCCCCCAGATTGGAAGACACTCCAAAGATGACTGGGAAAGAGTTGCCTCCTCAAAGTAGAGTCTACCTTAATGATGGAAATGGAGTAAAGTCCCATGGACCTCCATTTGTTAATGGGGCATGACTCAAAATAAGGAAGAACAACTGTAAGCATCCATTAATAATTGGAATGTGTAATGTACACAGTATGAATCTAGGAAAATTAGAAATTGTCAAAAGGGAAATGGGTTGCATAAACATTGACATTCTAGGCATCAGTGAGCTAAAGTGGACTGGCATGGGCCATTTTGAATCAGATAATCATATGGTCTACTATGCTGGGAATGACAGGTTAAAGAGAAATGAGGTTGCATTCATTATCAAAAACGACATCTTGAGATCTGTCCTGAAGTACAATGATGTCAGTGATTGAATAATATCCATATGCCTATAGGGAAGGCCAGTTAATATGACTATGATTCAGATTTATGCACTTACCACCAAGGCCACAAATGAACATAGGGAAGATTTTCACTAGCTTCTGCAATCTGAAATAGATCCAACATGCAACCAGGATGTATGGAGTATTACTGGTGACTGGAATGCAAAAGTTGGAAACAAAGAAGGAGGCTCAGTAGTTGGAAAATATGGCCTTGGTAACAGAAATGATGCTGGAGATCACATGCTAGAATTCTGTCAGACCAATGACCTTTTCATTGCAAACACATTTTTTTCCCACCAACATAAACATTCTCCAGATGGAACATTGTTGTTGTTAGGTGCTGTTGAGTTGTGTCCGACTCATAGCGACCCTAATAGGGTTTTCAATGGCAGATTATTTTGGGATTGCCTTGGGAATGGATTGCCACGTCCTTCTTCCATTTGGGGTGCTGGGAATCGAACTTGAGACCTCAGAGACTGCTGAGTGGTGTTCTACCAACTGAGCTAAATCCCAGCCCTAGAGACAGAAAGCCAAGAATGTTCGTGAGCTTCGGCCGAGAGCTCCTAAGTCTCTCTCCTTGTTGTTGTTGTTGTTGTTAGGTGCCATCAAGTCGGTATCCCACTCATAGCAACCCTCATAGGGTTTTCAATGGCTGACTGTTTCTGGATTGCCTTGGGAGTGGATTGCCAGGTCCTTCTCCCATTTTTGTGGTGCTGGGAATTGAACTCGGGACCTCAGAGACTGCAGCGCAGTGCTCTACCAACTGAGCTAAATCCCAGCCCAGATGGAACATACTGGAACAAAATTGACTGCATTTGTGGAAAGAGATGATGGAAAAGCTCAATATCAAATGTCAGAACAAGACTAAGTGCTGATTATGGATCAGACCATCAACTGCTCATATGCAGGTTCAAATAGAAAGTGAAGAAAATTAGAACAAGTGTACAACAGCCAAGGTATGACCTTAACTATATCCCACCTGAGTTCAGAGACCACCTGAAGAACAAGTTTAATGTGTTAGGTACTAATGATTGAAGACTAGATTAGTTGTGGCATGACATCAATGACACCATTCATGAGGAAAGCAAAAGGTTATTAAAAAGGCAGGAAAAAAGAAAAGATGAAATTACATGTCAAAAGAGACTCTAGAACTTGCCCTTGAATCTCAAACAGCTAAAGCAAAAGGAACTAAACAGAAAATTCAAAGGGCAGCTTGAGAAGACAAAATCAAATATTATAATGACATGTGCAAAGAGCTGGAGATAGAAAACCAAAAGGGAAGAACATGCTCTGTAAGGAATTGAAGAAAAAAAATTGAAGCCTTGAGTGGCAATACTGAAGGATTCTACAGGAAAAATATTAAACAATGCAGGAAGCATCAAAAGAAGATGGAAGGGATAAAAATCATTATACCAAAAAGAATCGGTGGGTGACCAGCCATTTCAAGGGGTTGCATATGATCAGGAACCAATGGTATTGAAGAAAGAAGTGGAAGCTGCCTTGAAGGAACTGGTGAAACACAAAGCTTCAGGAATTGATGGAATACCAATAGAGATGTTTCAACAAAGAGATGCAGCACTGGAGGTGCTAACATGTTTATGCCAACAGATTTGGAAAACAGCTACCTGGCCAATTAACTGGAAGAGATCCATATTTGTGCCTATACCCAAAAAAGGGGATCCAACTGAATGTGGAAACTATTGAACATATCATTAATATCACACAGAAGCAAAATTTTACTAAAGATTATTCAAAAGTGACTTCAGCAACATATAGACAGGGGATGGCCTGAAAATCAAGCTGGATTCAGAATAGGGCAGGGAACTAGAGACATCATTGCTGATGTCAGGTGGATATTAGCTGAAAGCAGAGAATATCAGAAAGATGTCTATCTGTGTTTCACTGACTATACAAAAGCATTTGACTGTATGGATCATAACAAATTATGGATAACACTTTGAAAAATGGGAATACTAGAGCACCTAATTGTACTTATGAGGAATCTGTACATGAACCAGGAGGCAGTTATTCAAACAGAACAAGGAAAAACTGCTTGGTTTAAAGTTGAGAAAGGTATGCATCAGGACTGTATATGTTCACCATGTCTCTTCAATTTATATGCTGAGCAAATAATCTGAGAAGCTAGACTTTATGAGGAAGAATACGGCATCATGATCTGGGGAAGACTCATTAACAACCTGTGTTGTGCAGATGACAGAACTCTGCTTGCTGAAAGTGAAGAGGATTTAAAACATTTACTGATGAAGATCAAAGATCATAGTGTTCAGTATGGATTGTGACTAAGGAGCAACAAAACAAAAATCCTTACAACTGGGTCAGTGTGCAACTTCACAATAAATGGAAAAAAAATTGAGGTTGTCTATGGTTTTGCTTTACTTGGTTCTACAATTAACACCTATGGAAGCAGCAGTCAAGAAATCAAAAGATGCATTGCATTGGGAAAAGCTATTGTGAAATACATCTTTAAAGTGTTGAAAAGTAAAGATGTCACATTGAAGATGAAGGTATACCTGACTCATGCAATGGTACTTTCAGTCTCATCATATGCTTGTGAAAGCATATGAATAAGTGAGACAGAAGAAGGATTGATGCTTTTGAGTTATGGTGCTGGAGACGTCTATTGATTATACCATGGACTGACAAAAGAACCAACAGATCTGTCCTAGAAGAAGTGCAACTAGGGTTGTTCTTGGAAGCAAAGATGGCTACATTGCATCTTACGTATTTTGGAAATATAATCAAGAGGTACCAATCCCTGGAGAGGGACATCATGTTTGAGAGAGTGGTGGGCCGATTAAAAAAAGGAAAACTCTCCACTAGATGGATTGACACAGTGTCTGCAACAGTTGGCTTAAATATAAATAAAATCATGTTCCTGGCACAGAATCAGGGAATGTTTCTTTCAGTTGTACATAGAGTTGCTATGAGTCAGACCAGACTCGACAGCACCTAACAACAACATATTTAGCTTATATAAATTAAGATTAGCTTCAACTGCAAAAATAGAAAGCCCAAATAGCAGTGGTTTCCACAAGTCATATACTAATATTTTCTTTGTGTAAATAAGTCCAAATATAGTCAACACTGATTAATAAGGGGAGCCATGTTTATTAGTGACACAAGCATCTTTTTACCTTTATTTCTACTTTTTTGGCATGGAATGTCTTTCTGTAAGATTGCCTTATGGTTCCATGATGGCTGTTGGAGCTCCAGATGTCATACCTGTATTCCATTCAGGAAGAAGGGGGAATCACACATATTATGGTCTGAATGCAAAATATTCCCCACAAACTTCTGTGTTGAAAATTTGGTCCCTAGCTGTTGGCACTATTTTGGAAAGTGCTGGGGGCTTGGGAGATGGGGCCTAGTTGAAGTAAGTGGGTCACTGGAGTTGTCTGTAGGATTGACATCTTGCATGGCCCTTTTTCTTCTCTCGGCCTCCTGGCTGCCATGGGGTAGCCACTTCTGCTCCTCCCACCCTCCCTGCCGTCATGCTCTGCCTCACCCTGGCCCAGAAGCAATGGAGGCAGCCCACCGTGGACTGCAACCCCCCAAACCATGAGCCAGACAAACCTTTCCTGTCTAAGTTGTTTCTGTCAGGCACTTTGTCACAGCGATGAGAAAGCTGCCACACACCTGCGGAGGAGCTTCTGTCCTGCTGAGGATCACAGCTTCCGCACGCATGTCCTTGGCTAACCTTAGCTACTTAGGAGGTTCAGAAGTGTGTTCTTATAGCTGTGCACATGGCCCTAGCCAGTATAGGAGTTCTCTTCATGAGGAAAGGAACGGTAGGGGTATTGGAATGTAGGGTAGGCAACTACAGGTGGGAAAAATGGATGCAAGGTGAGGCTGGTAACTTGGGGAATGGCAAGTGGCCGTGGTTGTAGTGGGGCAGTGTGTGTGTGTGTGTGTGTGTGTGTGTGTGTGTGTGTGTGTGTTGGGCAAAGCAACTAGATGACTTGAAGGCATCCAGGTCAAAAAGATAGTCCCTCTCCCCAAAACAGAAGTACTCTAGGTTTGAAATTAGAGCAATAGCAATAGCCCAATACTGGACTTGAAGCAGTTCATATAAATGACTAGTTTAAAATCCCACAGTAATTCTGAGAGGTAAAAATAAAAAAGCATAGAGGTGTTTATTACCACTTCGTTGATGAGAAAGTTGAGGCCCAAAATTATAAATGTTGCCTAAGACCATGAGCCCATTTACCCAGCCAAGATCAAATGGCTACAGAAAAGCAAAAGAGAAGCCTACTGGAAAGCGGGGATTGGGGGCGGGTGGTGAGGGTGCTGACTTGGAGTCTTCACCATTTGGAGGGCAGCTGGAGTCCAGTGTCGTTTATTTCCGTGTGGCTAGAGCAGGCTTTGGGGCTGGGATTTAGCTCAGTTGGTAGAGTGCCAGCCTGCAGTCTCTGAGGTCCTGGGTTTGATTCCCAGCTCCTCAAAAATGGGAAAGGATGTGGCAATCCGCTCCTGAGGCAATCCTGAAACAATCAACCATTGAAAACCCTATAAGGGTCGCTATGAGTCAGACATGATTGGACGGCACCTAACAACAACGACAGCAACAGAATGGGCTTTGTGACATTTTGGCAAATGGAAGTATTAAAAACATAAACAAGACCCTCTTCTCTCTGGGGATGTTTATTCAGAAAGCTCTGGTATATAAGAAACTTAGGGATTCGATGGCTGAAAGGTAACTAATAAGAATTAGAAAAAAACCCTCACAAAACTGGGATACCTGGGCCCCTGAGGGAGGAGCCTTGAGATGCACCAATGCCTTGGTTTATGTCAATGTTGTGGCGAGAAGCCTGGCTTCATGCCCTTCTGAGAGGGCTGCGGTCTGAGAGGCCTGGACCTTGGATGGGTGGCCCACATGTAGTTCTGCCTGGCAGAGCCCCTGACCCCTGAAGACCTGTAATTCACCAAATTAGAGCATTTTATAGTGGATGTCTCACCCTGTTGGTGGGCAGAAGGCAGAAGCCAGTCTCCGAAAGGCGCTTGTGATTTGACCTATGAGTCCTGATTCCTCAATACTCTTTTACTATCCCAGATCAAAGTTGTAGAAGCTTTTAGAGTACATTAAGTGCTTTCTTGCCTGTTTTGTATTGATACAGTTTCATACATAGACACTGAAGTGTTACATTTTATTCTTTAAACTGTAATCTAACTCAGCTCTTTTAAATTTATTCTGAAACACCATGTTCATTTATTTGTTCAACAAATATTTCCTAGGCATCTTGTGTGCCTGGCAGTGGAGTAGGTGTCATGGGTAGTTATTGGATGATGGGGTTTACAATGGCATTTTAGCTAAAAACAACAGGGTTCTGAGTTTTACTGACCTTACAAAACAAGCCCCTTACGTTGTGGCTTAGCATTTGGTACTTTCTGTATTTTATCTTTGGACTGAGATTTAGCTCAGTTGGTAGAGTGCTGCTCTGCAGTCTCTGAACTCTCGAGTTCGATTCCCAGCACCACAAACATGGGAGAAGGATGTGGCAATCCACTCCCAAGGCAATCCTGAAACAATCAGCCATTGAAAACCCTATGAGGGTCACTATGAGTTGGACATGACTTGACGGCACCTAACCACCAACCAACCATGTATTTTATCTTTTTGCAAAATTGTCCAGCTCCTCAGGTAGGCTACATGCTCATGAAGAGAATATTTTATGGTTTTTATTGTTTGTGTTCAAGAGCCTGTAATAGTTCCATGAATGATCTATAAATGGTAGCTGTAGATGTCTGGGCAAGTGAGAATTGGTAGATTTGGTAACTAAGCTGTGGTCCATATTTCTCATATGACTGACTGGTCTTAGAAGACACTGGCATAGGTGTTCCTACCTTCAGTTAATCTGATTTGTTCTGGTGACCATGTTCTTAGAGTAAGATGTCAGATTGTTGTTAGGTGCCATCGAGTCCATGTCAGACTCATAGCGACCATATGTACAACAGGTAAAACACTATTGTCAGTGCTTCTCTTTTATCCATAGGGTTTTCAATGGCAGATTGTTTTTTGGGGGGAGTGGGCTGCCTAGTCCTTCTCCCAAGCTTACAGCACCTGGTGTTCCCAGGTTGTCTCCCATCCAAGTACTAACCAGGTCTGACCTTGCTTAGCTTCCGCAATCTGATGGGATTGGACACCACTATGCTATGGCTGCAGGCAAGATACCAGATATTACCCCCCGAAAAGAAAGCTTGAAAGATAGTTTCCTTGTGCTGATAGCCTGCACTGTCTAGTTGTGTATCTAGGATCCTTGATCTTTCCTCTTCCCCTTTATGCATAAGATAACCTCAGTTTAGCCTGCAGCAATACCACTATTGCATTTGATCCCATCGGATCTTGGAAGCTAAGCAGGGCTGGGCCTGGTTAGTGCTTGAATGGGAGACTGCCTGGGAATACTAGGTGCTGTAGGCTTGGGAGAAAGACCTGACAACCCACTCCCAAACAATAACCAGCCATTGAAAACCCTATGGATAGCAGAGAAACACTGGCAATAGTGTTTTGCCTGTTGTACATAGGGTCGCTGTGAGTCAGATACCAACTTCACAATACCTAACAACAATGACAACCACCACCTCAGTTTTATTAAGGGCCCTGTGGGGGTCTCTAGTCAAGGTCCACTGTCAGGCCTCCATGGAGGAGGGAGTGTGAACAGCTGAAGAGGGTGCAGCATGGAGGCTTTCAAGGACACGCTCCTGGGATGGCTTCCAAGAGTCAAATCCATTTATTTTAAGGAGAGGCTCAGCTTATATAGCAATTGGTGTAAAGCAAAAGTAAGAAGGCATTGTGTCAGAATTGCACTATGTAGTGAGTGCCAATCACTGTGCTTGTTGAATTAGATTGCCCAATAAAGCTGGGGTATGACTCAGGCAAGTCCAGGGCATGGCCTAGGCAAGCCTGAGAAAGAAGGAAACAGGCAGGAGAGTTTGTGCGGACAAACAAGGTCAGCACTGTATGGCTGGGTGTGCCTCAGGGCACAGACAAGCAGGCTTAGTGTGCTAAACCTGAGAGGTCCATATGTGGGCAAGGTACACCTCAGCCCAGCCCTTGTCCTTCCCCACAGTCCACTTAACGCAAAGAATCAGTCCTTTCACAGTCTCCCCAGGGTCTTCCATCTTCTCTCTTCTTCAACCAACAACCATCCTTGGCTCACAGTTACCAACAGAATAGATTCTTTCCCGCAGTGCTTCCTAGGGCATCTAGGGTCATCCACCACCTTGGCACCTGGACCTTGCCTTTCCCACCTTGTTGCCCACCCCTCCCATGTGACAGCCTGGACCTCAGCTGAGGCAGAGCCCTTCAGCCTCCAGGATGTGCCTCCCGCTCAATCTTCTCCAGAGCACCTGCCATCACTCCTCTGCCAGCCACCCTCATCACTTCCATCTCTTACACTCCCAGGTGTCCTTAAAGTCTAATCCAAACACTATCTCCCCCTTGAAGCCTTTCCTGACTTCTGCTCTGTTTCATGACTTTTTGATCACCCCTCATTTGTGATGATAACACCTATTCTGCTTTGTTTTATAAGCATTTGCATAAGCTTTCACTTTCTGCCCTCCTTATTCCCTTCTCCCCTCTCTTGCTGAGTCCTCATCCTGTGCCAAGAGCTGGAGATGTGAAGATGTACCAAACATACTTGGTTGGTCTCTGTGCCAGAGAAGTTAACCGGGGTAGGCAGGCGAGTAAAGAAGAGAGAATGCTTCATGTAAGCTTTTCACCTGCTCGGTCCACTGATAAATCTACACTGCCTGTACCAGTGTCGAGAGCACAGTGGGCACTGCAGAATGGGTTGCTGAATGGATAATCACAAGTGTGTGGGCATGTTTGTGTCCATATATACATGAGTGCATGTTGCTGTTGTTAGGTGCTGTCAAGTCAGGTCCAACTCATAGCGGTCCTCACAGAGTTTTCAGTGGTTGATTGTTTCAGGATTGCCTCAGGAGTGGATTGCCACGTCCTTCTCTCTTTTTTTGCAGTGCTGAGGATTGAACCCAGGTCCTCAGAGGGTGCAGAGCAGCACTCTACCAACTGAGCTAAACCCCAGCCCTGCATGAATGCGTGTGTATACAAATATGGATACACTACTTAAAATACCTCCCCCCACATGTCTGTCAGCTTGTTGTGCTGTGGATGCTGGCATGTTGCTGTGATGCTGAAAGCTATGCCACTGGTATTTTAGATACCAGCAGGGCCACCCATGGTGGACAGGTTTCAGCTAAGTTTTAAGACTAAGACAGACTAGGGAAAAGGACTTGGCAACCTAGTCCCCAAAAAATTAGCCCTTGAAAACCGTACAAATAGCAGAGAAGCACTGTCAAATACATTGTTATTGTTGTTGTTGTTGTTGTTAGGTGCTGTCAAGTCAGTATACGACTCATAGCAACCCTCATAGGGTTTTCAATGGCAGACTGTTTTGGGATTGCCTTGGGAGTGGATTTCCAGGTCCATCTCCCATTTTTGCGGTGCTGGGAATTGAACTCGGGACCTCAGAGACTGCAGCGCAGCACTCTACCAACTGAGCTAAATCCCAGCTCTGTCAAATGTAGGTGCTGGAAATAAGCTCCCTAGGACCCAACTTGATGGCACCTAACAACAACAAGAAGGCTGGAAGGCATTCAAGAAACAACTGGGGAAGAGTCACCTACTCAAAGTAGAGTTGATCTTAATGAGAGGAATGGAATAAAGGCCATGGGACCTCCTCTTGCTGCTGTGGCACAACTCAGAATGAGAAGAAACACAGTGGCTGCAATAATGGGCTCAAACATAAAAAGATCATGTGCGTGGCACAGTGCTGGGTAGTGTTTTGTTCTGCTGTACTTAGGGTCACTATGAGTGGGACCTGACAGCACCTAACAATAATGACATAAAGTCCAGTGAGACCACAGAGAAGGAAAGACTGCTGAGTCAGGTTCGAAGGCATGAGCTGGCCTTGGCCTTGGCAAGGGCTCTCCTCTTGTTTTCGGCAAGGACTGAGTTTCTGTCTTCATCTCCTCATGTCCATACTGAGCTGTGCGGGCTATGGTGGCTCAGCGATGTTCATGGCTTTGGACTGATGTGTTCTCGCCAGGGAGGGCCCAGCATTCTCAGTGCTCACGTGCTTTGCCCAGCCTGTGCTCAAGGACAGTCTTGTCCTGGGTCTTCCACTGCACCTTGTTCTCTGCTTCTGCTTCCTCCCTGGACTGGCCCTGGAAACTTTAGCAAGCCTTCGCTTTTTCCAAGGTGGAAGCAGGACTGTCCATTGAGCCTCCCTGCGTGAGCGGGGTCCTATGTTTCCATCCAGGGACTTGTCTAGAAAGGTCCAGTGGGGTAGGGTGGCTGTGCCACATAATCGCTTAGCTGGCGAGTTTCCTTCCCATGCATAGAGAATGACTTTGTCAGCCTCAGGATAATGAAAATATGGCCTTTTGTTCCGGAAACACCTGGAATTGCTGTAGGGTGAGGTTTGACAGGCAGTCTAGTGGCAGTTGCTGGATTGGTGGATCTTCTCCTTTCCTAAGTAATTAACTCAACAGATCTTGAGAACCTGTTGTGGAGCAGGCGCTGAGCTGAGCATGTGGGCCATGCAGTGGTGGGAGGTGGGGCGTCAGCCCTGCCTTCAACAAACTCATTGGTGCTTGGCGCGCGTGTGTGTGTACACATGTGTGTGCACGTGTGCATGAGTGTTACAGAGTGGGAAGCTGAAGAGAGGGCTTGGGAGAAGTATTTCAGTAACTATAGACCCAGGGAAAGGTGGTAAGTGCCAGATGGGAGGATGGGCTTGACAGTCCAGGCAGCTGGACAGGGTCTGGGCGCCATGATGACATGGGGGTGTGGGGGAGATGCACCATCTCCATGGGGAATGGGGCCAGGAGGAAAGAAGAGAGCCATGGAAACCAAAGGAGGCAGAGCCACATGGCACCCTCAGGATGGGCAGCTGGCACAGGAAAAGTAAGATTGAATTCCACGGTTGCTAATGACAGGAAAACCCCTTCTACCTTCCATGTTGTTATTGTTGTTAGGTGCCGTCGAGTCATGTCTGACTCAGAGGGTTTTCAGTGGCTGATTGTTTCGGGATTGCCTCGGGAGTGGATTGCCACATCCTTCTCCCATTTTTTGCAGTGCTGGGAATCGAACTTGGGACTTCAGAGACTGCAGAGCAGCGCTCTACCAATTGAGCTAAATCCCAGTTCTAGACCTTCCACAGGCTCCTGGAAATGGGCCAAAGCCTTGGAGGCTGTGTGACCTTGGACTTGCTATACAGCCCTGGTAGACCTCAGATCCTCAGATGGAGAGGAGCAGATGGCAAAAGTGCAGTCTGGGGCCCTGGACTGTTGGACCCTATGGTTCCTACAGTGGTGTCTTCCCTCTGCTACTGGAGTTCCATGTTCTGTCCAGGCCTGGTCTTGGTGAATTTTCCTGAGTGAGGATGATTAACTACCCATATTGCAGGGTGGGCCCTGGGAAGAAGGGCAGAAGAGGAGATGACCCACCTTTGTTTTCTGCTGCCTTTCAGGACCTATTCCTCCTTTGGCTGCAAAGGGAGTGAAAGACAGAAATTAAGCTTGGTGCTTTCACAATGCTATTTATGCTATTCCTGAATTAGGATTTTGTAGTGCCAGAAGCACTGGGTACATAAGCATTTCCAGTCCAGTGGACTCAAGACTTACACCAACGCTTTGGTTTTGTTGTTGTGACTTACGGATTTCCATCTTCCATATGTGTCTGAACCTGTCAGAACACTGCAAGCTTTACTGTGTGCTTTTTTTTTTTTTTTTTGGTACTGGGGGTTGAACCCAGGGCCTCGTGCTTGTATGCTCTGAACATACAGGACCACTGAGCTGCACCCTCAGCCCAGTTTTTCACTTTTTGAGACAGGCTGCCTCTAAATTACACAGGCTGCCTCTGGTCTCGAACTTGCGATCATCCTGCCTCTGCCTCCCGAGCCTCTGGGATTATAGGTGTGCGCCGCCGCGCCAGGCACCGTGTGCCTTTTCACTTTGCCAAATGAAGCCTCTCTTCTCCTGCTTCACCAAGCCAATTTAAGACTCCACACTGTATGTTACAAAATAGACTGTCCCACAGGAAGTATGCTTTACCATTCAGAATGAGAAGTGTTTGTCTCACTGACATTTATTACCAAAGAAATGTAATGAAAAGAAGAAAAGTTAGTATTCCTTATCCCATTGTTGTTGTTAGCTGCTGTCAAGTTGTATCCAATCCATAGTGACCCTCATAGGGTTTTTAGTGTCTGATTGTTTCAGGATTGCCTCAGGAGTGGATTGCAACATCCTTCTCCCATTTTTGCAGTGCTGGGAATCAAACCTGGGACCTCAGAGACTGCAGAGCAGCGCTCTACCAACTGAGCTAAATCCCAGCCCCCTTTTCCCATTAGGCCCTTCCTGGCAGTGGCTCTGGTATCTTGTTCTCATTTCTGTGTGGCTGATCTGCTGTGCTGAACCTCCCAGGGGAAGAGCAAGGCCAGCTGGTTGCTGCCCAGCCTCCCATGTGGGGCTGGCTTCTCCATGTGTGTAATTTGGCCATTGGTTCCCCCTGAGGTGGGGGATTGGGGTGCTCTTCCCTCAGAGCCGATGCGAGCACTGAGTCCTCGGTCAGTCTCTGAGAGTTTGAGCATTGGAAAGCATGAGAACAAGTGAGCTGATTCACTCAGAAGCTACTCAAGCTTGGTGTTTCTTTGGGCCCCAGGTCTGGTTTGGGCTGTATCTACTCCAAGGTGGCAGATTGGGTTCCCCAAATTATCATTTGTTCATGTCACTCAGGTCCTTCCATCATTGCATCAGAAGATCAGAGAATTGTAGACAGGAGAAGCCAGAGAGATGTAATTCAATCCCCTCCTAAGTATGGGGACCCCCCACTCTAATCTTTTGGGACCACTATGTCTTAATCTTTTTTTCACTTTTTCCAAGTATAAGGCTGCTGGGTTTCTCTACCAAATGTAAACATCAAGATATCACAGAAGAGACAGGGAGTTTGAACCATGAAGGAACAGAGAGTCAGAGGTAATTAACAACTAATAATGTGTGACTTGCCTAGAATAACCACTGGACCAGAGGTAGACGTTTCTGGAGGAGAGACAGAATTGGACAAGGGAGCCGTGCATGGCAGAGGCAACCTCACATTATTAGAACGTCTTTTCCTGAGAAGCTGCCTTCCCTTCCATCTCATCTGGAGGAACACACGCCTTCACCCACGAATACATTACTAGCCACGGGAATGAAAAATAAGCTCACAAGCAAAAACAAAACTTATTTCTAGAGCACAAGTAATAATGGAAGGCAGACAAATCAGAAGTTATACCAAAGAAAGTAGAAGTCATGGAAAAGACAGATAAGAATGTGAAGTGAAAATAATAGAACATGTTGTGTTGGGGAAGAGCTGGGAACATCACGTGGTACCAGCCAAAGGATGCCAGTTTGGTAAAATCCATAAGAAGTTAAATATCCATAAGAACCTTGAATGAGTAATTCCGCCTGTACAGAGTTAAGCTGTTGCTTGACTTTGGAGCCAAGAACTATAGAGCAGCAATCTGGAGAGCTGGAGAGAGGAACTGGAGCCAAGCCAAAGGATGTAGCCTGGGTGGCCACACAGGAAGTCTCCTTTGAGCCTTCAGTGTCCACACATAGAGGCAAAGAGGGAAACACACTCAAGCCTGGGTTGAGGCCAGCTGAATCTCACCCTCCAACATATACCCTACCTGAAGAGTGATGTAAATGCAACCCTGAACATTTGTTGGCTGTTCAGAAAGGCCTCTCCTTTCATCTCTGAGTTCTTATCATTTTCTGTTCTTGAAGAACATCATTGAGAAGATGGAATACGCAGCTCTAAAAAACCCCTTCCATAGAAATCTCATATTAATGGAACAGAAGACTTCATATTGCTAGCATGGCAATGCTCCACAAATTTACTTACATATTCAATGCAGTTTCCATTGAAATTCCAGTTGCCTTTTTTTTTTCCATCAGAAATTGACAAGAGGATCCCAAAAGTGAGCTAGAAGTGCACAGGACCCAGAAGAGCTAAAACAACATTGAAAAGCAACAGAGTTGGAGGACTTACATTTCTTAACTGTCAAACTTTAACAAAGGTAGACTAATCAATAGTCTGTGGTACTGGCATAATGGACACACAAATAAATGGAATAGAATTGAGAGTCTAAAAATAAACTCATAAACAAACTTACAGTAAATTTGTTTTTGACAAAGGTGCCATGACAAGGTTAAAGAAAAGTCTTTTCAACAAATTGCCTGGGACTATTGAATATCCACATAAGAAACAGTGAAACTGTATCCCTACCTCATGTTACATATAAAAAGATAACTTAAAACAGATCAAAGAACTAAATGTGAAAGTTAAAACTGTGAATCTTGGAAGAAAACATGGGAGTAAATCTTCATGATGGTGGAGTAGGCAGTATTGTTTTAGATATGATACTGCAAGCACTAACAACAAAACAAACAAATAAACCCCAGATAAATTGGACTTCATCAAACTGAAAATCACTCATGCCTCAAAGAAAGTGAAAATACATTCCACAGAATAGGAAGAGTGTATTAGAAAATCATGTATCTGGGAAGTGTCTAGTGTCCAAAATATATAAAGAACTCTTACAGAACAACAAAGAAAGACAACCCAGTTAAAAGTGGGCACACTATTTGAAAGATGTTTCTCCATAGAAGGTATACAAATGCTCAATAAGTGTATGAAAAGATACTATCATTTGTCTTTGTTGTTGTTGTTAGGTGCTGTGGAGCCAGTGTCTGACTCATAGTGACCCTATGTGCAACAGGGAAAACAGTATTGTTAGTGCTTCTCTGCTATGCATAGGGTTTTCAATGGCTGGTTGTTTTTGAGGTGTGGGTTTCCAGGTCCTTCTCCCAAGCCTATAGCAACTGGTGTTCCCAGGCGGTCTCCCATCCGAGTACTAATTCAACCTGATCCCACTTAGCTTCCAAGATCTGATGGGATTGGATGCCACAGTGGTAGAGCTGCAGGTATATTGACTGTAGCTATTTTGAATTCTTCTAATTTATTTATAATTTTTTCTCTTTATTATTAAGCACATTTTCCTGGTTTTGCATATCTTTGTTGTTGTTGTAAGGTGCCCTCGAGTTGGTATCCAACTCATAGCAACCCTATGTACAATAGGCAAAACACTATTATCGGTGCTTCTCTGTTATTCATAGGGTTTTCAGTGGCTGATTGTGTTTTGGGAGTGGGTTGCCAGGTCCTTCTCCCAAGCCTACAGCACCTGGTGTTCCCAAGTGGTCTCCCATCCAAGTACTAACCAGGTCTGACCCTACCTAGCTCCGAGATCTAATGGGATCAGACACCATGGTGGTACACCTGCAGGCATCATTTGTCTTTAGGGAGATACAAATCAATACCATAATAAGTGGTACAAATCAATGTCATATTGCCATATAATGGAATATTACTCAGGTATAAAAACCTTGAAAACATACTAAATGAAATACAATACACAAAATGCCATATATTATAGGACTCAATTTATAGGAAATGTCCAGAATAGGCAAATCCATAGAGATAGTATGTCAGTGGTGGCCAGGAGCTGCAGGGAGGGAGGAGTCACTGCCAATGGGCTCTCGGTTTCTTTTGGCGGGGGGGTCATGAAAATGTTCTGAGATCAGTGCTAAGGGCTGCATATCCTGAGGCTACACTAAACATACTGACTTGAATACTTTAAAGGGGCAAATTTCACAATATGTAAATGACATCTCAATAATAAGTGAATGAGTGGAACATGGGATACTAGGATCTAATGACTGGTTTTTTGGGGTCAATCTTTTTGAATTCTTTATTTATTCCGGATGTCAATCCCCTGTCAGATGTGCCATCTGCAGATATTTTCTCTCATGCTGAAGGTTGTCTCTTAACCCTGTGGACTGTTTTCTTTGTTGTACAGAAGGTTCTTAGTTTGGGGAAATCCTACCTGTCCATTCTTACTTTTGTTGCCTGTGCTTTTGGGGTCTTATCTAAGAAATCACTGCTCACACCAATGTCTTGAAATATTTACTCTGTATTTTCTTGTTACTACTTGTTACTATTACTTTCATAGTTTCAGGCTTAAGGTTTAAATCTCTGACCCATTTTGAGTTGATTGTTATATATAGTGGGAAAAAGGGTTCTAGTTTCATTCTTCACATTCATATCAAATTTTGCAAGCACAGTTTATTGAAGAGACTGTCTTTTCTCCACTGTGTATACTTGGTACTTTGTCAAAATCAGTTTGCTGTACGAGCATGGATTAGTTTCTAGGTTCTCCATTCTGTCCATTGGTCTATGTGTCTCTTTCAGTGCCAGTACCATGCTGTTTCTGTGCTATATGTTTTGAATTCAAGTATTGTGGTGCCTCCAGCCTTTCTTCCCCACTCAGTATCACTTTGGTTATTTGGGAATATTTTGAAGTTCTATAAGAATTTTGGATTTTTTCCCTACTTCTATCATTGGAATTTTGGTGAGAATTGCATTGAAGCTGTATACCGCTTTGACTAGTATGGCTATTAAAAAAAATACTTATTCTTCTGATTCATAAACATGGGATTTCTTTTTCATTTTTAACATGTCCTCTCTAACACAATTCAAATAAAAATAGACTAAAGAATTAAACAGACAGTTCTCAAAAGAAGACTTACAAATGGCCAACAAATATATGAAAAAATGCTCAATCTCACTAGTTATCAGGGAAATGAAAATGAAAATCTCAGCAGGTTATTATCTTGCCCCAGTTAGAAGGGCCATAAGTCAAAAACACAACATCAACAAAAAGTCCAAACCCAAAACCACACAACAACAACAAAAACAAAAAACAAAAAACCAAATGCTGGTAAGGATGTAGAGAAAGGGAAACTCATACACCTCTTGGTGGGAATGTAAATTAATAGAGCCATTAAGGAAAACTGTATGGAGAGTCCTCAAAAAACTAAAAATAGAACTACCACATGATCCCATAATTCCACTACTGGGTCTATACCCAAATGAGATGAAACCTTTATATCAAAAAGATACTGGTACTCCTATGTTTACTTCAGCATTATTCACAATAGCCAAAATGTGGAACCAACCCAGATGCCCTTTGGTGGATGAATGGGTAATGGAAGTGTGGTGTATTTCCATAGCAGAATACTACTAAGGCATTAAAAGAATGGAATCCTGGCTTTTGCAGCAACATGGATGGAACTGGAAAACATTATGTTGGATGAAACAAGCCAGACACAGAAAAATACCATATTGTTCTCCCTCATATATGGAAACTAATAAGTCTACCTTGTGGAAGTTCCAAATGGAATTGTGGGAACTAGAGACAGGGAAGGGTGGGAAGTGAGAAATTCGGAGGGACTTTTAGGGACTGGGAAGGGTTCTGTGGGGAGGGAGGCATTTCATAGAAGGAGGGAGGATGGATGTGATCAATGCACAATGTGTACACATATGGGAATATCGCAGCAAACTGAATTAATTTGTACAATTAATATATGTTTAAAATGTAAATTAAATAAAACATTAAAAATCATGATAATTATAGATTTGAAAGTCATTGTTGACATAATTCAGTCAAAAAGTAGCTAAGATCTTCAATTTTCTTTTAAGCAAAATAGAAGTTTAGTCAACTGATGTGTAGGGTCTCTTCGAAATTCAGTTTCAAATGCTTCTATCAGTCTTCCTACATGGTCAGCCCTTTAGAAAGAGCTGCTAGAAAAGTCAACTCTAAAATAAAAATCAGTCCTTCTACCTTTGGTGTTTCATTTAAGGCAGATATAATTTTGAGTATTGGTCATTTTGGTCTATTTTTTCTTCTTTTTGATTTAAATAAAGAACAACTCTGATTTGGTTGAATTTCTATGAAATATTAATTTCCTATGAAGATTTCTGATTGATTGTGAGCTATGTGGAGAGAAATGATGAACTTAAAGTCATTTCTAAAACTTGTTATAACTATTAAGAGTAAGAATAGTTTTCACAAGGATTTAATAAAGAAAGGAGCATGGACCATGAGTAGCTGTTGGCTTTGGAGTCATGTTAGGAACATATATAATTTAATTGTCAGTCTAAGAATAGAGGGTAAAGAAAAGCTGATGCATAAAATTTGGAAGATACAGATTCTGTGTGGTGATTATGCCGCAGTGGTTAAGAGCTTGGGCATGGTAATCACCATGGCTGGGGTAGGATCATCAGGCCATTTTGTGCCTCAGTTCCCCTATTTGCCACATAACTACAGTGATTGTATATCCTCCGTATATTGTTGTGAAGATTAATTTAGGTGATACATTGTAAAGCACTGAGAAAGGTGCTTGAGCATTTTAAGGGTTCAACACATCCATTTTCAAGAAATGTGCCAAATGCTTGATAAATACTTGATAAATTCACTTGACTGTTCTTAACAAATACTTCTTTGCAGTGTACTGTGCTCTGATCCAACTATCCTGATAAGTACTTCTTAGTATATAATGAAGTTTTTCATATTGAAAGTAATAATTTTTATTTTTGCAGAATATAAGCAAGAAAACTCCACTGAAAAATGAAGATCCAGCTGATTGTACTTGTCCTAGTAATGCTTTGGACTGAAACACTGGCAGACCAGAGCCCAGGTACAAGTATATTTTTTGTTTATTATTATTTGGGAAAATAAATATTTTTATGTCTCATCAAACTTTTTTTTTTAAATAAACAGAGAAATGAAGAATTGATTAGCCAGGCACCATGGTGCCTGCCTGTAGTCCCAGCCACCTGGGAGGCTTGGTCAGGAGGAGGATGAATTCAAGGCCAAAGGCAGACTGTGCAACTTAGCAGGACCCTGTCTCAAAATAATAAATTAAAAAAGGGGCCAGGGGTGCAGCTCAGTGGCAAAGCACTTGCCTAGCATTGTATGAGGTCCTGGGTTCAATTGCCAAGTGCAACAAAACAACGAGTTTATTTATTTACTAAAATATCAGTGTATACAATGCTTAGTTGTAGTTGCAGTACACAATATTAAACAAACTTAATCACTCAGAGATGGTGCAAAGCCATGGGCAAAAATCATATGTCACATATACCTGGCTAGAAAAAAATTTTAATTATTTGTGGATTTGCATCCCAGTGTCTCACAGCTCTTTGAGTACAGTCAACCCATTCATTTATATTTCAGTTTGACTCTTGCCCTTATTATGTGGAACAAAGGAACTCCAGACAGAAAAGCAAATTCTAAGTGTTTTTGTAATTAAACCATTGTCCTATTTTTCTTTTACAAACATGGGGTATACAGATTGAGCATTCCAAATCTGAAAGTCTCTGAAATGATCCAAAATCCAAAACTTTTTGAGTGCTTGTGTGACACCATAAGCTGGGGTTTAGCTCAGTTGGTAGAGTGCTGCTCTGCACTCTCTGAGGCTCTGGGTTTGATCCCCAGCAGGGGAAAAAACTGGGAGAAGGACGTGGCAACCCACTCCCCAAACAGTCAGCCACTGAAAACCCTATGAATGGCAGAGAAGCACTGACATAGTGCTGGGCATGGGACAGTGTCTGGGAGTGTTTCATTCTGTTGTACATAGGGTCGTTATGAGTCAGACTCAACTCAACGGCACCTGACAACAACAACAACATGCTGTGACACCATAAATGAAAATTCCATACTTGACTTCATGTGACAAACTGCAGTCAGAATGCAGGCACTCTAAAAATATTGCATAAAATTACCTTCAGTTTATGTGTATAAGGTGTATAGGATACACAAATGAATTTTGTGTATAGATTTAGGCTATATCTCGAAGATATCAGTAGGTACATGCAAATATTGCAAAGATTAAAAAAATTTCAAAATCTGACACCCTTCTGGTCCCAAGCGTTTTGGCTAAGGCTACTGCACATGTATGTGTGTCGTGTGAAAGGTGGGGTTTTCACCATACGTGGTGGCCCAGACCTATAATCACAGCCCTAGAGAGAGGCAGGAGGATCTTGAGTTCAAGGCCAATCTGGGCTACATAGAGATTCTTGCTACAGGGCTACATAGATTTCCTGCTTTTATTTTGAATTTTTTCCAACATGAAGAACACTTACTGTATACCAGGAAGTCATGGCTCCAAACCCACAAAAAACTGGGTTCAGGTTCAGGGGCAGGTGCAAAATGTTAAAAGCTAGTGGGTTTGGGTTCAGTTTGGACGCTGATTTAAATCCTATGTGTAGACAGTGGGGCTTCAAATGGTACCTACACCTGAACCCTGAGCCTGCTTTACTTCAAGCATTTAAATGTTTTTTTTTTTTTTCTGAACTTGAACCCTTGTGAAAAATGGTGTTTGTGTTCAGCTTTTAACCTTCCTTCCTTCCTTCCTTTCTTCCTTCCTTCCTTCCCTCCCTCCCTCCTTTATTCCTTCCTTCATTCCTTCCCTTCCTCTCTCCCTCTTTTCTTCCCTCCCTTTCTTTTCTTTTTTCTATTCTTCTTTCTTTCTCTCTTTCTTTCTTTCTTTCTTTCTTTCTTTCTTTTTCTTATTAGTTGTTTAAAAATTGAAAAATAAATTGAAAAAGATTTTATCCATCTGTCTACATATAGGACTGAACTTTAAAATCTGAACCTGACTAGAACCCCAAAACTAAATTTTAACATATTAAACCTGCCTCTGAACCTGAACCCAATTCTTTATGGGTATAAAGCTCTGCAGGAAGTAATTACCAGGAGTTAGTGAGTTCCAGGCCAGCCTGGGCTACATAGTGAGACCCTGTCTTTAAAAAATAAAAAAAGAAAAAGCTCAGGTTTTCTCCTCTCCTCTAAGTACTAAATACATAGTTCAAAGAAGCGCTGTCTTTCTAGCCCTGCACTGTGCCACATAGGACTTCCTGACAAATTTCTGAGTGGCTTGGAAAGGAAGAGCCATTGTTGCCCTTGCCCAGCGCATCCCTAGCTTCAGGGGTGGAGGTGGCCCTCACCCAGATTCCCTTCACCAGGCTGCCCATCTCCCCAGCTGCTGTTGCTGTTACCTGCAAGGCCCACAGCTGCACCTCGAATCCTGGTGTCCCCATGGGATCTTCCTGCAATTCCCGGGCATGGTCTGTAGCCAGTAACCACCTGATGGCGGAGTGCACAAACCTGCTCCTCCCTTCTCACACAGGACAACTCGGTGCTAATTTATGCCCCAGAGTCGCCTGCAGACCCGACAGAAGCTAGACTTCACGTGATGACTGATGTGTCCCTCTTAATCCTGTTTCTCTTACTATTTGTCCTCATTGGAGCCCATTCGCCCTGAATTCCTGCCTCAGATCGGCTGCAGAACTCCCCAACCCAAGATGGCTGCTTATTCTATGCTGTTTCCAAGGTCATTGTTAGTCTTCCAGGGTCATTGTTAGTCTTCCAGCCACTTTGGGACTTGCTGGGATGCTGTCTCATTATTTACTCCTTAGCAAATATCAGAGTTTGAGGCTTCAGAACTAAAAAGGAAAAAAAAAAAAAAAAAAAAAAGTCAATTGCTTTAGGTGTAGAGTGAGAAAGAAAATCTGTTGGCTGACTCTTACTAAAGTCCTATTGTTTGATATCTTAGCAAAAATCAGTACAGTTTCTTCCATTTGACTTCCAGAAGACACTTTCCTTGGTAGCTTGGTAGACTCATGCAGGACATTGTCACAAGTGAGTCCTGTGGTCTGCAGTGTAAAGGCTGAAATAACCTTGGTTTTGGTGGTTGTCTTTTTATTTTGACAGGGCCAGGCCCTGAGTATGCAGACGTGGTGTTCCTGGTGGACAGCTCTGATCACCTGGGAGTCAAGTCCTTCCCTCTGGTGAAAGTGTTCATCAACAAGATGATCAGCAGCCTCCCCATAGAGGCCAACAAATACCGCGTGGCCCTGGCGCAGTACAGCGATGCCCTCCACAGCGAATTCCACCTGGGCACCTTCAGGAGCAGAAACCCCATGCTGAGCCACCTCAAGAAGAACTTTGAGTTCCTCGGCGGGTCCCTGAAGATAGGAAACGCGCTCCAGGAGGCTCACAGGACCTATTTCTCAGCACCCACAGATGGAAGGGACAAGAAGCAGTTCCCCCCAGTTTTGGTGGTCCTGGCTTCAGCTGAGTCAGAGGATGACGTGGAAGAGGCTGCGAGGGCCCTGCGGGAAGACGGGGTGAAGATCATCTCGGTGGGGCTGCAGGAGGCTTCCGAGGACAACCTGAAGGCCATGGCCACGCCTCGGTTTCACTTCAGCCTTCGCACGGCCAGGGATCTCAGCACCTTCTCCCAAAACATGACGCAGATCATCAAGGACGTAACTAAGTCCAGGGACGGAGCAAGCGATGCAGACATGGGAGGTAAGGACCCCTCAGGCAGAAGAGGTCTCTGGACCCCCCCCCCCCCAAGATCATGCTGCCCACCCTCATGGTTGTGGCTCCCACTCGATTTTCATGATCAGCTCTGTTGAACTACTGGAAATGTCTGAACCTTAGGCTCTTGCTTCTGCCTCTGCTTGGCTTTTTCTCTGACAGGAATCCTGCAACACCTGTTTGTGTTCACACAGCAGAATAACTCCCACGTGATTTAAATCTCAGCCCCGCTCTCTGATCCTCCTGGACTGCTCTCTGCTCTCGCATTTCTCTCTGGGTCACATAGTTGCTTGTGCGCAGCTAGGACATTGGCACCTCCTGTGCTTACCCATTTCTGTGTCCACCTCTTTCCCTCAGCAATGAATGGGTAGCACTGTGAGGGCAGAACTGGCCACTTGTATTTATCTCTGCATTCTTTGGGCCTTGACGATGAACTGGTCTTCCATTTCTTATTGAATGCAAAAACGAGAGTCTTACAGTTGAAGAAATAAGATCCTTGCTCCCCCTGTAGCACACACACAACACTGGTTCTGTATGAGGCACACAATGAAAATTCAATAAATGCTGCTCAGCTAATACATCCCTAACATGTCTGTCAGTTTTTTCTGCTTTGGGGACTTGCATGTTGCTGGGATGCTGCAAGCTATGCCACAAGTATTTCAGATACCAGCAGGGCCACCTATGGTGGACGCATATCAGCTGAGTTTCCAGACTAAGACAGACTAGGGAGAAGGACCTGGCAGCCCACTTCTGAAACAATTAACCACTGAAAACCCTATGAACAGCAGAGAAACACTGCCAAATATTATGCCAGAAAACGAGCCCATCCAGACTAGAAAGCATTTAAAAGACAACTGGGGAAGAGTTGCCTCATCAAGGTAGAGTTGGCCTTAATGATGGGAATGGAGTAAAGCTCTGGGACCTCCTTTTGCAGATATGGCACGACTCAAAATGAGAAGAAACACAGTGACTGCAACAATGGGCTCAAACAGAAGGATCGTATGCATGGCACAGTGTTGGGTAGTGTTTCCTTCTGTTGTACATAGGGTCACTATAAGTCAGATTTGACTCGATGGCACCTAACAACAACAGCTAATATGTAGCAACCTCTTGTGGGAAGGGTAACTTTGGAATGAGACACCCATTAGCTTGTATTCATGCCTGTGTTCACCCAGGCAGGAACGGGAAGACCCCAGTTGTTCAGAAGCGCTATGTGGTAGACTGCAGCCTTGAGCCCAAGTCTGCCCTGTGGCTCATCCCTCCTGCACCATTTTTTGCCCTTTGAGGTAAAATGTCTCTCATCAGTGTTAGGATCTGCTAAAGCCAAATTTTGACTCATTACTTTTCCCGGCCATGTAATCACTTTATGCTGATAATTTTCACATTTAAGATATACATTTTTCACTTTTTGATATCAGGATATATTATTAATTTTGTTGTTAGGTGCTGTCAAGTCAGGTCCGACTCACAGTGACCCAACCTACGTATGGCAGAATGAAACACTCCCTGACGCTGTGCCATGCCTGATGCTCTGTCAGTGTTTCTCTGCTATTCAAGGAATTTTCAATGGTGGATTGTTTCAAGAGTGGGCTGCTGGGTCCTTCTCCCTAGCCTGCAGAACCTGAGATTCCCAGGTGGTCTTGCATCCAAGGACTAACCAGGCCGACTCAGCTTAGCTTCCAAGATCAGGCAGGATCGGATGCCAGGGTGCTTTTTAAAAAATCTCTGAAGTATTGCCATTAAATAATAGCATATCCTCCAGTAGGTCTGTCTTTGAATTGAAGAAATATTGGAAATATTGCTCATTAGCTTCTCGATATGAATGAGATCAATTAAAGCAGCTCAAATGGAGCTTTCCTTGTAAAATTTGAGGCCTTACCCAGCACACCTCCACACAGAATTGTCCCCCAGCTTATCTTCTGAGAACCCCAGGTATTTGCCATGGGACTGCCCACTCCCTTCTTAAAAACTCCATCACCCGGGCTGACATCTGTTGTGGGCACAGCTCCTTGAGCACAGCATTCACTCCAGCTGTTGCAGCTGGTTTTCTCTGGGGGGAAGCTGGTTCCCAGGCCAGATGCCAGCTCTTGTCATCCTCAAGCTTCCACCTGGTGCCAAGGATGCCTCCCCTTCAGCTCCTGGGACGTCCTTGTATTTCATGCAGTATGCAGAAGGCCTTCTCACCTACTTCCAGTCTTGTTTTCTGTTTTTTGGTTTTGTTTGTTTTTGAGACAGGGGCACTGCTCAGAATTCACATCAGTCCTCCTACCTCGGCCTCCTGAGTGCTGGGGTTACAGGTGTGTGCCCCCATTTTCATTCTGTTTTCATTCTTGGTTCCCTAGGCCAAAAGGAGGCTAGCTGTGCCTGCTTTGCTCAGAACTTCTCACTTGAAAAAGGCTTTTTTGTGTCTCAGACAAGGTTTTCATGAAGACGGCCCTTGAGTACAGAGCGTTGACAGGGAGGTGGCCCCAGGAAGCACAGGCAGGAGCGAGGATGATGAAATGGGCTGCATGCAGAGCCTTGCAGAGCCAGCAGACCAGGCCAGCGCACAGCTCTGGGGGTGCCTGGGAGGGGGCCGTTCTCTCTGGAGGGAGGCAGAAAGAACTCCCCAGCACAAAGGTCTTGCCTGGCGGCCTCTGCACTCAGCTATGATGGGCCATCTGAGCAGGTGGCATTTGGTTCTCAGGCCCAGGAAGCCACCTGTGGCACAAGGTGGCCTGACCTTAAGGTCGGAAGGTCCAGACGACGCTATTGGCTGGCTGGCTGGCCTTGGCCAGGTGCTGCCATCTCTCTGGGTCCTTCACCAGGGTCTTCATTTGTACAATGTGCCAATAGGGATGGTATAGAATCCGCCTTCCCGCTCTGCCATTCCCCAGTTCTGTTGCTATGGCTACAGACCGATTTAAAAAAAAAAAAAATCAGACCAAGCTAGACTTGAATCACAGACAGGCTTTCTGAGTAAGAAAGAGCTCATTTCCCTGGTCGCATCACAAGGCCAGGTCGAGGTTGGTGGCGAATCCTCCATCTTTAAACATGACTTCCAAGGTGCCCTGAGAGTTGCCACTCAGACGGTGGAAGGGAGAAAGGACAGAAGATCCCCCATGGCAGGGTTTTATGGGCTAAGCCTGGGAGAGAATCACGTTACTGCTCCTGTTCTGCTGGTCAGATCTTAATTACATGGCTACACCTAGCTGTCAGCAAGGCTGGAAAACCAGCTCCAGTTCTCCACGCAGGAATAGAAATGGGTTTGGCGAGTGTCTCCGCGGCTCTGTTCACAGTAAATGCTGTCCCGGAGGCAGGTGTGAGGTCCCTTCTCTTCCCTTTTTCCATTCCTCACTCCCCCTGCCTTGGGGAAAACGCAGGTGCCATCGCAAATTCTTAGGGCAAATGGAAGGAATATCCTGTGATCCTTCAGCCTGGGGACCTTGGAGATTCTCCAACCCTGGAGACAGTTGCTCAGCCTGAGCTCTCTGGGGTGACGGGGTCCTGCCGCCTCCTCCAAGGGCTCTGTATGCTGATCCCGCTTCCCTTCTCTCTGCTAACTTAGCTTCTAGACATCTAGTACAGCAATGTATTGCTTGGCAGCACCCAGTCCTTGCCTTTTAGAGGTTAGGAGTAAGGGCTTGGGGGTCAGGAAGGTCTGACCTTGAGTAAGTGACTTCACCCCTTAGCTTCAGTTTCCTTGTTTGTAAAGTGAGGAAAGAGTATCTCCCTTACAGTAGGAGTGAGGTGCCTTGTATAACCTGTGGCACACAGTTGACTATTATCAATAATAACTGTTGACAAATAATTACCAACCTAAGCAAGTGATGCTGGGAGTTTGTTTTTGTTGCTGGGAGTTTGTTGATTCAGAGTAGATTGTCAGATTTATGAGGACTATTTTTAATCCTGTAAATACTTTTGACCTCCCACCAGGTACCAGGCACCAGATAGTTAGAGATGAGTAAGACCTGCCTCTGCCTTCTGAGGTCGAGAAGCTAATGGGTAGTCCTTGGCAAGATCGAACTTCTCTCTTGGCTACAGTTTCCACAGATGAGGCTCATCCACCTGTGTGTGGAGTAGGGATTTTATGTCAGTGCGGTGTACTTTGATTTAGATTCCACACTCATGTAACCAACTGCTTACGCGGCATCTCCTCTGGGATGTTCAACAGTATCTGAAACTTAGCACGTTGCCATGGAACTCCGACAACCCCCATGACATGTTCTTCCCACTGTCTTCCTTATCTTAGAAAACTACACCACCCCACTCACTCAGACATTCAGGCCAAAAGCCCAGGCATTGTTCCCATTTCTTCTTTTGCATCCAGTTGATCAAGTTTTCTGTTCTACCTATAAATCGTGTCAAAACTACCCTTGTTGCTCCATTTTATCTGCTATTAACCTTTTGGGAATCATTTTCTCTTTCTTGGATTAGGACAATTTTTATTTCCATGGGACTTGAGGGCTGGATTTAGGGCCTCCCACAAGCTTTGTGAGTGCTCTACCACTGCACCCTGGCCCAGGTGTTTTATTTTGTATTTTTTAGAAAGGGGCTCCCTGAGTTACACAGGCTGCCTCTGGCCTCGAAATTGTGATCCTCCTGCCTCCACCTCCCGAGTCAGCGGGATTACAGGTGTGCACCACCATGCTGGTTGGCGATTATTTCTTAATTGTTATCCCTGAATTCAGAGATTTGAGTCAGGTCATATGACACCCAGATGATCTGGGCTCTGTCTCGCTCTGACTGCTTCCACCACCGTTTCCCTTCATGCACTGGCTCGAGCTCTCTGGGATTCCTGCTCCTTCCTACCTCTTGGTGTTCTTTCTACCAGAATCCCCTTTCTTCAGAGTTTGGGATAATTGATCCATCATTCATATTTCAACCCAAATGTGGTCCTCTCAGAGAGGCCTTCTCTGCCTTCTTCTGGCCTCAGGTCAGGGAGAGTCCCCCCAGCTACATTTCCAGCATGGTCACTTGGTCAAGTTGCTTGTGTTATTCCCTCTGTAGTACTTGTTACTTACTGTGTGGATAATGTGACCTAATTATCCACCCTCCCCAGCGACTGTGAGCTTGCTGAGGTCAGAGATACCTCTGCTGAGTCACCTGTGCACCCCAGCCCTGGATGGTGGCACTGGTAGCGGTAAAGGCCTTGGTAGTCATGGCAGTAGCGGTGCTCATACTGCCAGGGAAGGTCTGGTGGAGATGGTGCAAGTGGCCATACTGGTGGTGGCAGTGGTGGTAATGAAGGTGGCGGTGGGCTAGCTGGTGATGAACTTGAGTGTGGTGGCGCTGGATGAGCTGGCAGTCACTCCAGTGATTGTGGTGGGGGGGAATCACACTGGTGGTGGGGATCATGCTAGTAGTGAAGGGATGGGGGTGACAGTGGTCATAGGGATGAGAGCCTTAGCGGGGTGCAGCAGGAAACAGGTAAGAAGCCTTCTCCAGAGAGCGTGTGTGAGGTCAGTCTTGTTCAGGGTTTTGATCTTTTGTTGACTAAAAGAAAACCATGCTCGGGGCTAGGGCCATGCCTGCCTTATTTTTACCACTGCCTTTGGGCAGTCAGTGAAGTGCCTTCCTCACACTGGGCCAGGGTCTGCACTAATCTTCATGCCTTGTCCTCTCCCTAGTGCCCTTTCCCGTGTTCTGTCAGAACGATTCGCTGGCTGACCTCGTGTTCCTGGTGGACGAGTCCCTTGGGACCACGCATGACTTAAGAAACTTGCAGAAGTTTCTGGAGAACATCACCAGTGCCCTCGATGTGAAGCGCAGGTGCACGCGGCTTGGGCTGATGAGCTACAGCGAGGGCGCCGAGACCATTTCTTTTCTGAAGTCCAGCACTGACCGATCGGAGTTTCAGCGGCAAATCCAGAAGCTTTCTCTCCGAGCTGGGAAGGCCAACGCCGGGGCTGCCATTGAGCGGATGAGGAGAGAAGGTTTCTCAGAGTCCAGTGGCAGCAGGCAGGTGCAGGGCGTCCCTCAGATTGCTGTTCTGGTCACCCACCGCCCATCCGATGATGAGGTGCGTGAGGCGGCACTGGACCTTCGGCTGCAGGGCGTGACGGTGTTCGTTCTGAGTGTGCAAGGGGCGAATAGTACTCAGCTGGAGGAAATTGCCTCCTACCCTGCGGGCCAGAGCGTGGCCACCTTCAGCTCCTATGGAGACTTGGGAGCTTACAGTACGAACTTCCTGAAAAAAATCCAGAATGAAATATGGACTCAAGTTTCTACTCGTGCAGAGCAAGTGGAACTTGATAAAACAGGTATGTTTTTAATGCTTTTAATACTTTCTCTTTAGACAGGTAATGGGAATGATTGGCTTGGGTCAGAGCAGGAGCCAAGATTGAATAATTGGGTAAGGGAAGTTTTGGGAATTCTAGGGATGTTCTGAAACTGGCTTCTGGTGATGGTTGACTAACTTTATAGACTTACTAAAGCCCATTGAGCAATATACTTATAATAGCATGCAAATCATGCCTCAGTGAAATGCAAAGAAGTGATATGTGTTAATTAGAAACTATTTTAATAGGTTGGGTAGACTTAAAGAAGAAAATAAAATCACCTGTTACCTTTTTTTCAGATAATATGATTGATGTTTATTTCTCTTGTCTTTTAGCCCCTCCTCTCTCTCTGCCTCTATCTCTCTGCTCATTGTACTCATGTGTACATAGAGCCACAGTTTTAAAACATGGTATCACACCATCTCTATCAGCGCTGTCCCATAGAACTTTCTGGGATGATGGAAGTGTTCCTTGTTGCACTGTGCAACAAAGCATCCACTATTGATGGCCCATTGTGGCTGTCGAGCATCGGAAGAATGGCTGGCTCGTGTAATGGAGGAATTGAATTTTAAATGCAAATGAACTGGTTCATCTTAATCATCACATGGGTCTGGTGTCTACTGTGTTGAACAGTGCAAGCAAATGCATCTGGGCAACTTGTATCAGTTTTGGGGGTCACTGAAGAGGAAACTAAAATAAGAGTGGTTGAAGCAAGATAAAATTATGTTTACTGTTTCACAAATAAGTGTGGAGGTAGGCAGGCTGAGCTGGTGCGGGACACCACGGCGTCAGGGACCTGTCTCTTCCTGCGTCATTTCCAGCTGATTGTGGCCTTTATTCCCAGGGTCACAGTCTAAGGTGGCTGCTCCAGAATCACAGTCACACCTGGCGAGCAAGAAAGATGGAAGAGGAAAGAGAGCCCCTCCAGCTCCATTTCTTCTTCAGTGGCTATGCAGGCCATGTCTGTTCATGTGCTCTTGGTTGGAGCTTGGTTGCATGTCACACCTCGTTGTAAAAATAGAAGCTGGGAAATGTAGTCTTTACTTGGGGCAGCTGAGTACTAGGGTAAGGTAGGATCTGCCTGGCTCAGAAGAAGGCTAGGATGGCCTACTGGGGAGATGAGTATGGTTGCCTTTCCCGCCTGACTATCAGCCTTTATACCAGGAACTCTCCTCTGTGACCTTAACTCTTCTTTTGCACTGTTCTTCTTGGATTGCTGATCATATTCCATTGGGTGGATTTATCACATCTTACATCACTGCATGCACAGGTCGTTGCCAAGGTTTTTCTGTTACAAAACTCTTGTACCTATCTCTTTATGTATCATGATGATTTCCTTCCATTTTGATCTTTGTTAAAAAATCGTTTTTTTCTTTTACCGTTCTAGTGAAGGGTATCCTGTTCACATGCTCTGTGAATCTAGCAAAGGTTACTGAGCTCTTTTCCGAGGTACGAGCCAAGACATATTTGATGGGAGTTTGAGTTTGTCTCATAGTGAGGTGTCTCATGTCTTCACACACTTCCTCCGCAGATAAGAGGCTTCCAAGCAGCTGAGGCAGACCTGGCAGCATGCACAGAAAAGTGTTGTAAACTTCAGTTGCTCTTGGGGTTGATTTAAAGCTCAGATCTGTCATAATGGCAGGCCTAAGGGTGCTTCCTGGGCTAGCCCTGGCTTCTCTGGTGTGTGGCCCTGGTCACCTTCTGAGTGACGTATAGGGCAGGCCCTCGGACTTGGTCTCACTCAACTATTTGAACACAGGAGGGAGGTGTAGTGGTCTCTCTCTCAGGGAGTTTGTGATGAGGTGACAAAATATATCTTTATCATCATATTGTTGTTAGGTGCTGTTGAGGTAGCGATGCTAAGTACAGCAGAATGAAACACTACCAAACGCTCTGCCACATACCTGATCTTTTTATGTTTGAGCCCACTATGTTTATTCTCCTTTTGAGTCAGGCCACATCAGCAAATGAAGGTCCCAGGAACTTTACTCCTTTCCTGTCATTAAGGTGGACCCTACTTTGAGGAGGCAACTCTTTCTCAGTCATTTCTTGAATGCCTTCCAGCCTGGGGGGCTCATTTTCTGGCACTATATTTGACAATGCTTCTCTGCTATCCATAGGATTTTCAGTGGCTGACTTTTTCGAGAGTGGGCTGCCAGGTCTTTTTCTCTAGTCTGTCTTAGTCTGGAAGCTCAGCTGAAACCTGTCCACCATGGGTGGCCCTGCTGGTTATTTAAAATACCAGTGACACAGCTTTCAGTATCACAGCAACACACAAGCCCCCACAACATGATAAGCTGACAGACAGGTGGACTTATGGAACACAGAATGATAATTCAAGTCATATATGCATTGTGCAATTATCAAATCAAGATTTTAATGCTCCCATCTCCTTAACATTTGACAAAAGTTTTTTGATTAATGCGATGATAATTGTATATATATGTAACATGTAGTATGATTTTTAATAAATTGTATAAAGCATAGTGAGATTCATTGTGGAATTTTCATAAAATTTCATTCTGTGTTTTGTACTTATTTTCTCCATCGTTCCTCCTCTATATTGCTCTCCCTACCCCTCCTGATTTTCCCATCTCCCTTCCTCTCCCACTAGTTTCCTTCCCCTCTTCTGATGAATTGCCTTGTATTTTCTAATCTTAGATATGTAAAATCATACACACAGGCACACACACACACACACACACACACACACACACGTGCGCATATTTTTTTTCCCTTTAAGGTAGTAGATCTAGCTCCCACCTAGTCTGTAGCTATACCACTGTGGTGTCCAATCCTGTCAGATTTTGGAAGCTAAGCAGGGTCAGGCCTGGTTAGTACTTGGATGGGAGACTGCCTGGGAATACCAGGTGCTGTAGGGTTGGGAGAAGGAACCAGCAACCCACTCCCAAAAAAACAATCAGCCATTGAAAACCCTATGAGTAGCAGGGAAGCACAACAATAGTGTTTTCGTCTGTTGTACATAGGGTCACCATGAGCCAAACACCGACCCAAAGGAACCTAACAACAACAATAGGCTCCCACATATGAGTGAGAACATATGGTATTTCTGAGTCTGGTTTATTTTCCTTAAAATGGTAATTTCCAGTTCCACCCATTTTGCTGCAAATGACATAACTTCATTCTTCTTTACTGATGAAAAATATTCCATTGTATATATATATACCACATTTTAAAAATGCAATCATTTGTTGATAGACATCTGGGCTGATTTTACACCTTTACAATTGTGAAGAGACCTTCAGTAATTATGGAAGTGCAGGTGTCCCTGTGGTATGTTAGATTCCTTTGGATATATACACAGGAGTGGTACAGCGGGACCATATCATATGGCAGTTGTATTTTTAGTTTTCTGAGGAACCTTCATACTGATTTCCATAGTGACTATACTAATTTACAGTCCCACCAGCAGTATAAAAGTGTTCCTTCCTCTGCCCCCACATCCTCTCTACCCTTTGCTGTTGTTTGTTTTGCTGATGGCAGCCATTCTGACCAGGGTGAGACGGAATCTCAGTGTAGTTTCGATTTGCATTTCCCTGATGGCTAAGGATGCTGAGTACTTTTTCATGTTTATTGGCCATTTGTATTTCTTCTTTGAGAACTGTCTGTTCAGTTCCATGGCCTACTTATTTATTGGATTATTTGTTACTTTGGTGTTTAATTTCTTGAGTTCTTTGTATATGTTAGATATTAATCCTCTGTCAGATGTATAGGTAGCAAAGATTTTTCTCCCTTTCTGTGGGCTCTCCTTTTATTCTACTAATTGTTTCCTTTGTTGTGCAAAATCTTTCTAATTTCATGTAATCCCATTTGTCAATTCTTGGTGCTAGTCCCTGGGCTATTAGAATCTTGTTAAGAAATTACTTGTCTTTTCCTATGTGTTGAAGTGTGTTCCTTACATTTGTTGTAATTGCTCCTAAGTGTCTGGTTTGAACTCTCTGATCCATTTTGAATTGATTTTCATACACGGTGAGTGAGTGATACAGGTCTACTTCTTCTTCATGTGAATATCCAGTTTTCCCTGCACCATTTGTTGAAAAGATGATCTTTTTTTCCAGTGTGTGCCTTCGGAAACTTTGCAGAAGATCAGCTGGTTGTTATTGCATGGGTGTATATCTGGGTCTTTGACTCTGTTCCATTGATCTTCATGCCTGTTTTGTGGCTGGCAACTTTTTTTTTTTAATTTTTTTTTTATTTGCGGTACTGAGGATTAAACCCAGGGCCTAGTGCTTGCATGCTCTGCAAGTGCTGGACCACTGAGCTGCACCCCTAGCTCAGTTTTTTACTTTTTTGAGACAGGGTCTCGCTAAGTTATGCAGACTGCCTCAGGTCTCGAACTTGCGATCCTCCTGCCTCTGTCTCCCAAGCCGCTGGGATTACAGGTGTGCACCACTGCACCCGGCTTGGCTGGCAACTTCTAAGATCACCACCTTGGTGAATTTGGCATGGAGTGTGGTGGCTGGTGTCTCAGTTTCAGAAGAATGGAAGCACTGAGAAACAACCTTAGTCTGACTTAGTCACTGCTGTGTTCACTATGTCTGCCACATTGTAGGTGTTCAAGTCATTAAATAGAATTTCATTAACTCAAGGGGACACTCACACTAACCAAATTCAAGAGACTAATGTGTAGAAAGAAAAGATGACCATTTTCTTTGTAACAGTGGGAACTATCAGTGCCCAGTGTGGACATTTGTGTCTTCTTCTTCTTTTTCTCCTCCTCCTCCTTCTTCTTCTTGCAGGGTTAGAGCGTCATATCGGCCCACTGTGATGCACACTTTTCTCTCTGTCATGGCTGGCCACCCCGACCTTCCTTCTAGTGCTCACTTTGTTCTTCTTTATTAGATTATAAATCCATTCATTCTGCTTCCTTTCACATTTTGCAGGCCTAGGATCAACCCTATCTTTTGTGGATAACTGCTATCTTTGCCTTAAAAACTCCATGGGTTGATTTCATAGTTTTAATTCTCAGAGTCAAACTTCCTGTATTTCTGATTTCTTAAGGAACAATTGCTCAAAGTTTGAAGTTGTGTTAGTAGCCATAAATTTCCCAAAGGCTATGAAGAAAGAAAATAATTCTAAAATGAGTGAATTGTCTTATACTTTAAAGGTTGGTTTATGTACGAAAGCAGATTATGGTATAAATGACTTAAACTTTGAAAATGTGCTCCTTCTCCTGCATGGTTTGGTAAATGACTCCATAGAGGAGTAAGTAGATTACTAAGGAAGTTAAAGTGCTTTCTTCATAGACTCAGTTTAATAAAGGAAGGAAGATTGGGAAGTCTTTTATTACAAAAAGTTCTTGTTGAAATTCTGTGATGTACCAGGCCTACCAGGTAGAAGCAAAGATCTAGGCAAAGTTTCTGGTGCCATGGAATGACATTCTATGGTAGGAAACAGGCTGTTCTCATAAACACCTTAATAATTCCAGAAGTGCTATAGAGAAAATAAACAAGGTAGTAGGGTAAAGAATGATTGATAGGTCACCAAAGGCCTTTTCTAAGAATGGACATTTAACCTGATAAATCCAGGATGAGAAAAGACCAGACATGTGAATATTTGGGCGTTAGCATATTCTAAGAAGAGGGGACGGCAAGTGCAAAGGTCCTGGGGCACATTTAAACAACAATAACATCTATGATTAAGGCACAGTTAGTAAGATGAAGAATTAATGGAAATAGAGTCAGAGAGAAAGGTAGGCTGGTTGTGCAGTCTGTGATGGAAATTTGGCATGGTGTGAGTTCTGTGTAGGAGCGTGTGCCTCAGATCAAGCACAGGTGACATGCTATCATCCTGCCCACCACAGTGTGGGATCAGCCAGTGAGCCACAAAGCCAAGATGCCCCAGTGAGCTGCCCTGTTCACTTGCTGCCATGGATTGGGCCTCACAGTCTATGATGAGACTTGGGCGTGGCTGGGTTCTGCAGGGGAGCACAAACCTCAGAACAGCTGGAGGTGACGCTCTGTCATCCTGCTAGTGCAGCACTGGTGGCGCACCCCGTGGGGCAGGGTTGGCGAGTGAGCCCCGAAGCCAGGTCCAAACGGAGAGAGTGGTGTGGGCATCCCGCCATCATCCCTGCGGTGGGATGCTGTGCAGAAACCCATTCCTCAGAACTGCCGGCTTTGCTGAGAGAGCGTGTGGGGAAAACCCCTTTCCATGTGGTGGAATTGAGGTAGAGTCTGATACACAGGGAATAAGGCTGCAGTATTAACCTGGGCCTGATTACTCGCAGACCAGACAGAGACAGCTAACAGGAGCAGTGGCCCACATGGGAACTTAGGCAAGAGGTGCAGCGAAGAGCAAGACCAGGCCGGCTCAATGGGTCCCAGTGTGGAAATACAGACACCTGGCCATCTGAGGAGGGAGTGGCCACCAGAGGCGCTGTACTTGTGGATTGGTGGTAGGGAGCCAGACAGCTCTGAGAATCAGAGGGATCAGAGAGGGAGGAGTGGGACAGCTGTTCCATAACATCTCTACATAAGACAAGACGGATGTCTTCAGGACCTGAGTGACAGGCAAACAGCCTGAATCAACTAATCAACTAGGGCACCCTGAGGTTTTGTTTTGTTTGTTTGTTATTTTGTTTTTTCTTTGCTTTGTTTTTATTTTTTGTTTGTTTGATTTTAGCTTTGTTTTGTTTCTTTTCTTCTGTCAGAGATTTGAATGGCTTTGAGGTTCCGTTTTTGCGATGTATACTGCACTGTATGATTGATTGTTTATTCTCATTTTTGTTAGTACTACATACATATATTTTTTCCTTTTTTTCTTTTTTCTTTTTGCTTTTCATTTTTTTCTTTTTTCTCCTTTTCTCTGAGGGAGTTGAATGATTTGGGGATTTGCTTTTGTAATGTGTACAGTTCCTTGTATATGATTAATTTTTTTTACTTTTATTTTATCAATACTATATAAAAATGATTTCACCTTCCTTTTCTTTTCTTTCATTTCTTTCTCTTTTTTTCCTTTTTCTTTCCATCTCTGAGAAGGAGGAGGGGCTCTAGGGTTTTGACTATTAGTGAGCACCTATTGGTTCATTAGTCAAAGTTGATTTAGACTTCTAACACCCTTACATTGGGCAGACTTTGTTCCCAAGTCAACAATGGGCAAATGTAAACAGAAAAACATGAGAAACATAAAAAGACAGGGTGGATGTGAAGCCTTATTAGACCAAAGCCCTTTAGTGGACAATCTCAAGGTAACAGAAGTCTTAAGAGATATCAGAAAAAGAATTTAGAAGCCTACTGACAATTCTGAGGAAAAACTTGACCAGCTTATCTACTCAGATGCCAAGAAAGAAAAACAGATGAAGCAATTTGACCAAGATTTTCAAGAGGTCCTAATAAAATGGAGAGGCATAACCTATGAATTCAGAGGGCCCATGAACTGCTGGAAATAACATGAGAGGAATAAGAAATCTATTCCAACAGATTTTAGATGAAAACTTCCCAAAACTAAGGGAGCCATTAGACACATATACACCTGAAGCATCCAGAACTACATAAAGGGTACAGCAGAACAGATCCTCTCCACAACACATTATAGTTGGAATGCTAAATTTAGAGCACAAAGAAGATATTGTAAAAGCTGTAAGAGAGAAATGTCAACTCACTTACAAAGTGAAACCAATCAGAATAACAGCTGATTTCTCAACAACAACCTAAAGGCAAGGAAAGCTTGGTCAGACATCATTCAAGCCCTAAAAAAGAATAACTTCCAACCAAGATTACAGTACTGAGTGAAGCTATCTTTTAAAATAGACAGCAAGTTTAAGACATTCCATGATATTGACTTGTTTAAACAACTTTGGTCACCAAGCCAGAATTGCAGAGGATCCTCAATGAAACATTGCATATGGGAGAGGTATGACAACCCCAAATATAAGATCAAAGAAATGAATAATAAACATGAGAAATTAAGAAATCAATAGGCTAAATATGAATCAAAAATAATAGAAGCAAAAACCAAATTAATTTAGAATAATATGTTGCTTTTAACAATTACTCTCAAGGTAAATGGTCTTAACTCACCACTCAAGAGATACAGGCCAGCCACTTGGATTAGAAAACATAAACTCTTGATATGCAGCAGTCAAGAAACTCACTTCATTCATGAAGACCACAAAAGGCTGAAAATTAAAGGCTGTAAAACAATATAGCAAGCAAGTAGGACCACCACCACCACCACCACCACCACCAACAACAACAACAACAACAGGAGTGGAGATACTAATTTATGGCAATCTAGTCTTCAATCCCCAAATAATAAGAAGAGACAAAGAAGGACATGACATTTTAGTAAAAGGAACGGTCAACCAGGAACTCATAATGATACTCAATATTTACGCACCAAATACAGGTGCATCTAGCTTCATAAAACAAATTTTCTTAGAGATAAAGGAATACATTGGACCAGACACAATAATTAGAGAAATTTTCAAAACTCTACTTTCACCAAGAGAAAGATCATCAAAGCAAAAAATCAACAGAGAAATATTGGACTTAAAAGGCACCAAAGACCAACTGGACCTTACAGACATCTACAGAATATTCCATCCATCAGATGCAGAATACACATTCTTCTCAGCCCCACATGGAACTTTTTCTAAGGTAGAACACATTTTAGCCCACAAAAGTGGCTTTGATAAATACAAAAAAGTAGAAATAATCTCCTGTACCTTATCAGATCACAATGGAATAAAACTAGAACTTGAAAGCAAGAAAAATTTCAGAAATGCTACAAATTCATGGAGACTAAATAATACTGTTGAATGATCAATGGGTTATCAAGGAAATCAGGGCAGACATTAAAAAAATCCTGCAATCAAATGAGGATGAGAACACATTCTACCAAAATTTGTGGGATACAACAAAGGCAATTCTAAGAGGGGAGTTCATAGCCATGATTGCCTTCATCAGTAAGCTAGGGAAGGCACGTCCCTAACTTAATGACACATCTCAAAGCATTAGAAGGCCAACAGCAAGCCAGTCCCAAAAGGAGCACTCAGACAGAAATTATAAAGATCAAGGGAAAAACATCTCAATTAGAATCCCAAAAAGCAATTCAAAGAATTAATAAGTCTAAGAGCTGGTTCTTCAAACAGATTAATAAAATAGACATACCCCTAGCCTGTCTCACCAAAAGAAAGACAGAAAAATCCCAAATTAAAAAAGTTTAAATGAGAAGGAGGCCATAAGCACTGACACCAAAGAAATCCAGTTATTGTTAGGTGCCATCTAGTCGAGTCTGACTCATAGTGACCCTCATAGGGTTTTCAATGGCTGACTGTTTCAGGATTGCTTAGGGAGTGGGTTGCCACATCCTTCTCCCATTTTTGTGGTGCTGGGAATCGAACCCAGGACCTCAGAGACTGCAGCACAGAGCTCTACCAACTGCACTAAATCCCAGCCCTTGAAAAATTGTACTCCCCCAAAATGAAAATACAGAAGAAATGGGTAAGGTCACTAACACATATGAATTACTAAAATTAAGCCCAAAGGACATAAGCAACTTAAACAGATCCATTACATTCACTGAAATAGAGAAAATAATAAAAAGTTTCCTAACAAAGAAAAGCCCAAGTCCCGATGGTTTCATAGGAGAATTCTACCAAACCTTCAAAGAAGCATTAATACCTATTCTCCTCAAGCTATTTCATAAAGTAGAAAAGGAAGGGGGACTTCCAAACTCATTCTATGAAATTACCATCACCCTGATACCAAAACTGGGCAAGGACACTTCAAAGAAAGAGAATTATAGACCAATTTCCCTGATGAACATTGACATAAAAATTCTCAGCAAAGTCCTGGCAAACAGAATTCAGCAACACATTAGAAAGATCATACACCATGATCAAGTGGGCTTAATTTCACAGATGCAAGACTTGTTCAACATATGAAAATCAATCAATGTAATTCAATATATCAAGAGACTTATAGATAGAAATCACATGGTCATCTTAGTCAATGCTGAGAAGCCTTTGACAAAGTGCAATACTCTTTCATGGTAAAAACCCTTCAGAAGATGGGCATGATAGGGAAATACTTCAACATCATAAAGACCATTTATGACAAATTTACAGCCAATATTATATTAAACAGGGAAAAATTGCAACCATTTCCTCTAAGATCAGGAAGAAGACAAAGATGTCCATTCTCTCCTTTCTTATTTAGTATTGTGATTGAAGTCATAGCCAGAGCAATCAAACAAGAAAAAGAAATAAAAAATATATAGATAGGCAAAGAAGAAGTTAAATCATCCTTATTCCCAGAGGACATGACATTTTACCTAAAGATCCCCAAAAATTCCCCTAAAAAACCTCTTAGACCTAATTAATCCCTTCAGCAAAGTAGCAGGATATGAAATTAACACTCAAAAATCAGTAGCTTTCCTTTACACCAATTGTGAACAGGAAGAGAAGGAAATTAAGGCAACAGTCCCTTTTACAATAGCTCACCAAAAATTAAATATTTAGGAATCAATCTAATCAAAGACCCTGAAGATCTCTACAAGGAAAACTTCAAAACATTAAAGAAAGAAATCACAGAGGATATTAGAGGATGGAAGGACCTCCCTTGCTCATGGATTGGGAAAATCAATATTGCAAAAGTGGCTATATTCCCAAAAACAATTTACAGGTTAAATGCAATTCCCACTAAAATCCCAATGACAGACTTGGCAGAAATGGAAAAAATAATCCAAAAATTCAAATGGAAACATAAAAGACCACATAGAGCCAAAACAATAGTAAGCTGCACAGCTAGTACAGGCAGGATCACAATACCTGACTTTAAAGTATATTACAAGGCTACAGTAGCAAAAACAGCTTGTTACTGGCACAAAAATAGGTTTGAAGACCAATGGAACAGAATTGAAGATCCAGAGATACACTCATGCAACTACAGCAGTAAGATCTTTGACAAAGGGGTGACTGATGCTCAATGGAGAAAAGATAGCCTCTTCAACAAATGGTGTTGGGAAAATTGGATATTCATATGCAGAAAATTGAAAATTTGACCCATACCTCTCAATTTGCATGACAGTCAACTCAAAATGGATGAGACCTCAACATAAAACCAGAAAACTTAGAGTTACTAGAAGAAAAAATAGGAAACATACTCCAACACATAGGAATAGGAAAGCATTTCCTTAACAAGACTCTAATTGTTCAGGAAATAGCACAAAGAATTGAAAAATGGGATTACCTGAAGTTAAAAAGCTTCTGTACAACAAAGGAATCAATCAACAGAGTTAATGGACAGCCACTGAATGGGAGAAAATCTTCGCATCCTACACATCCAATAGAAGACTAATTTTTAGAATTTACAAAGAACTCAGGAAAGCAAATCCCAAGACAACAAATAACCCAATACACAAGTTGGCATAGGAGATGAACAGACATTTCTGAAATGAAGAAGTTTGTAGAGCTCAGAAACACTTGGAAAAATGCTTAATATCCCAAGCCATTGTTGTTGTTGTTAGGTGCCATCGAGTCAATGTCCAGCTCAGAGCAACCATATGTACAAAAGGCAAAGTAGTATTGTTACTGCTTTTTCTGCTATTCATAGAGTTTTCAATGGCATTAGGGGAATGCAAATCAAAACAACTCTGAGATTCCATCTATATCCAGTAAGAATGGATAAGATCAACAAAATGAATAATAACAAATGCTGGTGAGGATGTGGCAAAAAAGGAACCCTTTTACATTGCTGGTGGGACTGTAAATTAGTTCAACTACTTTGGAAATCAGCACAGAGATACCTCAGAAAACTAAAAATAGAACTGCCATATGGTCCAGCTATATCACTACTGGGAATATACCCAAAGAAAGACAAGTCGTCACACCACAGAGACACCTCCATCTCCACACTTAATGTACCACTCTTCACATTTGCAAGGATATGGAACGAACAAAGATGCCCATCAATAGGAGACTGAATTAAAGAATTGTGGCATATATACACAATAGAATATTACTAGTAATAAAAAAGAATAAAATAATGTCATTGGCAGCAATATGGGTGGAACTGGAGAATGTCATCGTAGGTGAACGAACACAGGCTCAAAAAGAGAAATACCTTATGGTTCTCACTCATATGTGGGAACTGAATCTTACTTAATGGAAGAAAAAAACTATACATACGTAGACATATAAAAATGAACAATTAAACTTAGCAAAGAAGGGAAAATATAAGCACAGTAGAAAAAAGGAGGGAGGGGACCAACAAAGGGAAGCAACGATAGTGGAAGGTGGGAAGGGGAGGAGAAACAATGTAAAGGGATACAGGGGGAGAGGATAATCTCAATGTAAATGATGCAACTTCATGAGTACATGGGAAAAATAGGGGAATATAACCCATAAATGCATATGAGTTTTACTATATATTAATCAAAAGGTTCCATAAACTTTGTAAGTTGATGAATGTATAACCAGAAGTGATGTAATAGTTGCATGAATGAAAAAGCAAATACTATATTCTTCTGCAACTGAGTAACATTTATCGATAAAGGGAAAAAAGGAAAAGAGGGAAAGGTAAAAGAAAAAGAAAAAGAGAAAAAGGTAGGCATCAAGATAAGGCCAATTTTTACTTTTTAAACTCTAAAGGCAATGATATATCATTTAGGTGAAAAAATAATATGATCTGATTTTAGCTTTAAATATATTGCTGGAATTTTAAGAGGTTATTGGGGCAGTAAGAATAGAAGGTTATCAGCCAGGCATGGTGGCACATACCTGTAATCCCAGCACTCAGGAGACTGAGACAGGAGCATCATGAGTTCCAGGCCAGCCTGTGCTCCATGGCAAAATGCTGTCTCAAAGAAATAGAAGGTCATCACAACCCCATGCTGTTCATTAAGAAGTGATAAAGCATACATTGTCTAAGGCTGCAGGTGTCAATACTAGATAAACAATTTAACTTACAGCCTGAAGGCTTGGGAATCTGGTCCTTACTCTTTCATTTCCTGTGTCTGTGGCTTTAGATAAGCCGCTGTGCCTTGCTTTGCTTCAATTTCCTCCCAAGCAGTTGTAAATTGCAAAGGAGAAAATGGAGAACATTCCCGAGGAAGGGCACAGGCTCCATGCAGCTACAAAGAGGCCTCACTCCTTAGAAACTGTGTACTCCGTGTTCCCCCACAAATCCTCCTATGAAATATTTCTGAGATTCTCTATGATTAACTGAGAATGCACTTTCCACTTCCTATGTTTTTGCAGGCTGTGTGGACACAAAGGAGGCTGATATCTATTTCCTGATTGATGGCTCGACCAGCATCAAGAGAAAACAGTTTGAGCAAATCAAGGTGTTCATGTCTTCGGTGGTAGACATGTTTAGCATTGGCCCAGACAGAGTCCGGGTTGGAGTGGTGCAGTATTCAGCTAGGAACGAAGTGGAATTTCCTGTCTCTTTCTACCATAATGACATTGAGTTAAAAAAGGCTATTTTGAACATCAAGCAACTACAAGGTCGCACATTCACTGGAGGAGCCCTGGATTTCATACTGCCAGAAATAAAGAAAGGAAAGAAGGACAGGCCAGCCGAGGTTCCCTGTTACCTCATTGTGCTGACTGATGGAATGTCAGAGGACAGCGTTTTGGAACCTGCAGAAAGACTAAGGGCTGAACATGTCACCATTCATGCGATTGGCATCGGGCAGGCTAATAAGACACAATTGCTACACATTGCCGGGAAAGAAGAAAGGGTCAACTTTGGGCAGAATTTTGATTCCTTAAAAAGCATAAAAGATGACATTGTCCGCCGCATCTGTACTCAAAAAGGTAAGGGAAACCAGCGAGCAAGAGAGGCTTTATTCTCCACCTTCCAGCAGCTGCTCCCCGTAGAGGATGAGTAGGTCTGAGACGGTGCGACACCACTGGCTCGCTGGCTGAGTTTGCTGGCTTCCTTCACCACTTCGGAGGGGTTCAGCTCCTCCTGCAAACCAGACGCAAAGGCTGAAGAAGCTCGCTGTAGGGAGCTGTCTGGAGGCTGTGTTGGAGGCTGTGAGTAGGAAGTTTGCTAAGACTATTCTGGCCTTAACAAAACCCACTCCAGTGGAGAAAAAGACTCTTCTACATGGGAGGGGCAGCGTGTGTGTGTGTGTGTGTGTGTGTGTGTGTGTGTGTGTGTGTGCGTGTGTGTTGATATATAACGTCTAACTGCCTGTATGAAGTCATGTGAGACCCTGAAGGATGTGTGCACCTGCAGGCACAGAGGAGTGCAGTAGAAAGAGAATAGGCTTTGGGTTTAGGTAGCATAGGGTCAACTCACTTTTCTGCTTGAGTGAAGAAACCCTCAACTATCAAATGAGGCCAATACCTACATCAGAGAATCTTTATAGATTGAGCATCCTAAATGCCAACCATTAAGCTGGGCACTGTGTAATACCAGGGATTTGGAAGGCTGAGGCAGGAGGACTGTGAGTTCGAGGCCAGAGGCAGCCTGTGCAATTTAGTGAGACTCTGTCTCAAAATAAAAAATAAAAAAGGGCATGGGGGTGTGGTTCAGTGGTGGAGTGCCCTGGGCTCAAATCCCCTAGTACTGCAAAAATAAGTAAATAAATAAGTAAATAAATTAATAAATGCCAATCATTATTTTTATATTATGAATACATACTTAGTATCTATGTTCATTTTTGTTTATAATGCAAACACATTTCTGCATTTTTGTTCTGACTAGAACAAAAAGTACCAAGAGTTAAGAAGAGCAATTTGTAAATTCCTGTATCTGGTTGTTTGCTGTAACTCATCCATGTTTATTGCAGTATTGTTGACAATAGCCAAGACATAGAATCAACCTAGGTATCTGTCAACAGATGAGTGCATAAGGAAATTGTGGTATATATACACCATGGATTTTTATTCAGCCATAAAAAAGGACAACACTAAGGCATTTGGTGGAAAATGGATGGAACTAGAAATCATCATTTTAAGCAACACAAGCCAGACTCAGAAAGATAAACATCACATTTTTTTCTCTCATATGTGGATGTTAGACTTCAATATATATTCATTATTAAAACACGTTGTTGTTGTTAGGTGCTGTTGAGTCAGGTCTGACTCATAGCGACCCTATGTACAATGGAATGAAACACTCCCTGACACTGTGCCATGCTGGCACTATGTCAGTGCTTCTCTGCTACTCAAAGGATTTTCCGTGGCTGGTGGTTTTGGGATTGCTTTGGGAGTGGATTGCCAAATCCTTCTCCCATTTTTGTGGTACTGGGGATTGAACTCAGGGCATTAGAGAGTGCAAAGCAGTACTCTACCAACTGAGCTAAACCTCAGCCCAGCATCTTTTAATAAGTGAAAATATGGTAATGATAGGGAAAATGAATGAAAAATCAAGTTAGATTATTCTAATTATTCCTGTTTTCTTGGAGCTTACAGTCAAGGGGAGAGAGAGTGAGAGCGAGAGCGAGAGAGAGAGAGAGAGAGAGAGAGAGAGAAACAGAAACAATAATTCAAAAATTAAGTAAATACATACCTTGTATTAGCAATGAGTTATGAAGGAAAATGTAATAGAAATGTAGAGAGAATGCTAGGTAGAAGAGTTGCTATTTCAAATAATTTGGCCAACTATGCCCCACTGAGTATCTGCCACTTGGAATAAGGACTTAAGGAAAAGAGGGATCAAGCAATGTGGCCATTTGGGTGAATCTATACTGGAGGGAAAAGCAAATGTGTAGGTCCTTTTCACAAGAGAATATAGACATTTAGTTATGGTTATAAAAACAGAAGTGGCATCAATGGTAGAACTACAGAAATAAAAGAATTGAGGAGGGAACCATGGAAAGAGAAGAGCTGAAGGAAAAGGTGGGCGTCCAGAGGGGATGATTGGAAACAGCTCCTACGATTCATGGGACAACAAATAATAGTGTTAGTTTATTATCTGCAGTTACAACACAGAAATAAAAAAGAGATAGAACTAAATGGAGAAGGATAAGGAGAGAAAAGATGAAGGAGAGGTGGAGTGTGTGTGTGTGTTGATATATAATGTCTAACTGCCTGTACGAAGTCATGTGAGACCCTGAAGGACTGAGAATTTTCCTCTGCGGTTCTCCCATGTCCTTGTCTCCAATGGTTGTTACATAGGTCATGAAGTTAGAAGGAACCTAAGTAGGGAAAGATAATGGACTAAGGAAAAGGGGGAGAGGCAAGAAGAAAGGGTTATGAAAAGAAAGAAAATACCATGTATGTTGCCCTTATGGCAAAATTGGGATGTACATAGATAGATAGATATACTTAAAAAAAGACAGGCAAGTATAAGGGAGACCATTGGTGGGGAGGGAGGAGATGGGGATGGGGGTTCATGACAGGGTAGGGGGAAGTGAATGTGAGAGATGTACAATGAAATGCATGTATGGAAATGTCATAATGAGACCCAGTAAGTTGGACATTAAAAATACCAATACAAAATTATTAAAAAATAGCCACTTACCACTTGGAGGTGGTCAGTGTCCATTGCAAGTAGCGGCACATGAGAATGTCACCCACTGAGAGGCATGTTAGATTGCTGGTTAAGAAAATGGGTGCTGGAGCCAGAGTCAAATTCAACCCCTAGCTTTACCGCTGATTATTGTGGACCTTGAATACATTCCTGTCTTCCTGCCAGGGTTTCCTTGTCTGTAGGCTTATTGTGAGGCTTGATGGTGATAATGTGTGGAATACTTAGAGGAGGACCTGGCACATAGTAAGGGCTGCCTACAAGTCAGCTGCTGCTGGGGATGTAGCTTGGTGGTAGAACACTTGCCTAGCATGTGCAAGGGCCTAGGTTCAACTGTCCAGTGACACACACACACACACAGAGTCACCTGTTGCAGAAAGTGGCTAAGGTGTTCACTGACAAAGAAAGAAAGAGAATGTGAAAATGTGTTGGAATTTTCTCTGCATGTTTTTTTTTTTCCCCCAGTACTGGGCATTGAACCCAGGGCCTCGTGCCTGCATGCTTTGCAAGTGCTGGACCACTGAGCTGCACCCCCAGCCCTTTTTTCGCTTTTTGAGACAGGATCTCTCTAAGTTACACAGACTGCCTCTGGTCTCAAACTTGTGATCCTCCTGCCTCTGCCTTCCAAGCCTCTGGGATTACAGGCGTGCACCACCGCACCGGCTCTGCCCTGTTTTAAAACAAAAGAAAAACAAGCAAAGAAATTGCATTAAGAGCAGAATCCTAAATCATGATTTTGTTTATTTTTTTCCCTGTCACAGACAGTAATAGAGTTGGGTCTATGGGATGTCTAAGAAAGATTGCAAGAAGAAAAATTTCCCAGTGTTTCTTGGTGTTGATACCAGGGAAAGGAAAACAGTTTAGGGAGGAATAAGGTAGCTGTCAGATCCTTTCAAAGGAGGTTCTGGACTAATCTGAGGAGGTGGAGAACATCTTTCAGTTCAGGTAGCAGCCTATATATGGACACCCCTGGAAGAGGAGACAGGCTGTAGACAAGGAAATGAGATGGCAAAGGAAGTGCAGGAACTTAGGACCCACAGCCTGAGGGACTGGAAAATGAAAACAAGTCTCAGGGCACGGGTGCAGTGTGTCCATAGGGTCAGATTAAGCTTCTCTAACAAAAAGACTCTAAATTCTATATTTGTTGTTTTCATCTGTGGCTGATGCTAAGTGTTTTCAAGTAGTGTGGGAGAGACGTGAATGCTGAGAGAGGCTGATAAGAAAAGGACAGAAATCACAGGTGGATAGATGCACAGGAAAAAGGGATAAGACTACGGAGATCTGTACTGAAGACAAGATAGTTGAGTCACACACACATACATATAAATGTACGTACTATGGATTGGTAACACTTTTCAATGGTTTATAGGAATTTTTGTGTGTACACATAGATACATATATGTTGTTGTTGTTAGGTGCTGTTGAGTCAGTGCCCAACTCATAGTGACCCTATGTACAACAGAGGAAACACTATTATCAGTGCTTCTCTGCTATTCACAGGGTTTTCAATGGCTGGTTATTTCTTGGGAGTGGGTTGCTGGGTCCTTCTCCCAAGCCTACAGCATCTGGTATTCCCAGGTGGTCTCCCATCCAAGTACTAACCAGGCCCGACCCTGCTTAGCTCCTGAGATCTGATGGGATCAGATGTCACAGTGGTAGAGCTGCAGGAATATACACATATACGTGTGTACCTACAGATATGGGCTGGGGTTTAGCTCAGTTGGTAGAGTGCTGTTCTACACTCTCTGAGGACCTGGGTTGGATCTCCAGCACCGCAAAAATGGGAGAAGAACCTGGTAGCCCACTCCCAAGACAATCCTGAAACAATCAGCCATCGAAAATTGTGAGGGTCATTATGAGTTGGGTGTGACTTGAAGGCATCTTACAACAGCAACAATATAGAGATATATTCATTTTCAATCAGTACACTATCTACAAATTTTATGTATAAATAAAGGAGCAGTCCATCACAAATAGATCTATGTGCTACAAAAGCACTTAATATCCTGGTGAAAACCTTTTACTCCAATTTCTAATATTGAATTACAGTGTTTATGAAATTGCTTGAAGTTATCCCCAAAGATAATGCCATTTAAAGATTACTTGGAATTATGCTTTTAAAGAATATACATACACCTTTAAATACTAGTATTATAAGGTTGGGAATTGATTACTTTGGCTCTGATTTTTTTTTATTAATCACTATCACATCGCAGCTGTAGCCCTGTGGCATCTGGTCCCGTCAGATCTCGGAAGCTAAGCAGGGTCAGGCCTGGTTAGTACCTGGATGGGAGACCGCCTGGGAACACCAGAAGCTGTAGGCTTGGGAGAAGGACCTGGCAGCCCCCTCCCAAAAATCAATCTGCCATTGAAAACCCGATGAACAGCAGAGAAACACTGACAATAGTGTTTCCCCTGTTGTACAGAGGGTCGTTATGAGTTGGATACCAACTCTACGGCACCTAACAACAACAACAATCACATCCTTAACACATAGCCTGAGACTGGGTATTTTAAACATTAAGAATTATGAATGAATGAACTATGAGTAGGTGAATTATGAAGAAATGAGTGATGTGTGCATGGATGAATGAATGCACACTTTGGAAGCTGCATTTCCTATTAAAAGTCCTTCGATGATCTTCTTTGAATATCTGATTCAGGGTTCTAGCCAGCAGGCTTCTACTAAAGACACAAATAAAATTTTCAAACACAAGAGCAGTTGCTTGAGTTAATTTTTAATGATTTCCTCATTAATGTGTTTGTTATTATTTGACTGTTTCCACATCTCCTGAGAACCATATCGATTTCTGGTGTTTTTTGTAACACACAGGATGTGAAGACATGAAAGCTGATATCATGTTTCTGGTGGACAGTTCTGGAAGTATAGGCCCTACCAATTTTGAGACAATGAAAACCTTCATGAAGAACCTAGTGGCTAAGATTCAAATCGGTGTGGATAAAACCCAAATTGGTGTCGTTCAGTTCAGCGATTATAATAAGGAAGAGTTCCCGCTAAACAGACACTTCACTCCAAAAGAACTCCGTGAGGGCATAGACAGGATGTCTCTTATTGGCAGTGGCACTTTGATGGGGAGCGGACTGACCTTTGTCAATCAGTGCTTCACCCCACCCAAGGGCGGCCGTCCTGGGGTCAGAAAGTTCCTCATCCTCCTCACGGATGGAGAAGCCCAGGATGACGTGCGGAGTCCTGCCATGGCTCTCCGCGACACAGGCGTGACCATCTTCTCGGTGGGGGTGTTCGGGGCCAACAGGGCTGAGCTGGAGGAGATCAGTGGAGATGGCAGCCTCGTTTTCCACGTGGAGAACTTCGACCATCTGAAGGAAATAGAAAGTAAACTTACCTTCCGCGTGTGCGCGCTGCATGGTGAGTGACCCCGTTACCCCTCGGGACTCGAGGATGTGAGCTGTTGGCTTCAGAGTCAACGAACACTGTTACCCTCCGGCCTTCACTTCTACCTCATCTTTGGGGTTAAGTTTTAGTCCTAATTTATGTTATACCCGTGACTCCCAGAGATAATCCAGATTGACAGTTCATCAGCTAATTTGGCACAAAACTGTCTTGCTTTTGGTGACTCCAAATATATTCCAAGAAGGTCTCAGAATTTTACACTACATTTCCCTCTTTAATACCCACATCCTTGGATTTTTTAGATCCAATTTTTAAGCCCAAATGATTTCTTAGAATTGTTTCTTAACTATCCATAACCATTGTTAAGCAGTAAATAATTGGAAACACAAACCCATTTTCCTTTTAGTTACATTAAATCCAGTATTCTAAGCATCCTTACTCCATCAAAAATCATTTGTATTTTAAAGATATAGTGTGCATTTTCATTACTTCCCATTCTTCTTCTTCCTTTTCTTTTTTTTTTTTTTTTTTTTTGGTGGTACTGGGGGTTGGACCCAGGGCCTCGCGCTTGCATGCTCTGCAAGTGCTGGACCACTGAGTTGCACCCTCAGCCCATTTTTTTACTTTTTGAGACAGGGTCTCACTAAATTACACAGTCTGCCTCTGGTCTAGAACTTGTGATCCCCCTGCCTCCGCCTCCTGAGCCACTGGGATTACAGGGGTGCATTACTGCTCCTGGCTTCCATTATTCTTCTTCTATCAACTAGATATTTTACATTTGGTTGTTCATGTACTATATCTTTGGAACACTTTAATTCGTGACTTATTTTTTGATTGCTTGGGGTCACCATTTTTATCTTACACATCATAGTGCTTTTCTTTCTTTCTTTCTTTCTTTCTTTCTTTCTTTCTTTCTTTCTTTCTTTTTATTTCTTTCTTTCTTGCAGTACTGGGGGTTGTACCCAGGGTCTTGTGCTTGCATGCTTTGCAAGTGCTGTATCACTGAGCTACACCCCCAGCCATTTTTTTTTTCACTTTTTGAGACAAGGTCCCACTAAATTATGCAGACTGCCTCTGGTCTCGAACTTGTGATCCGCCTGCATCTGCCTCCTGAGTTGCTGGGAATACAGGCGTGCGCCACCGAGCCTGGCCCATCATAGTTCTTTTCAAATTGTATTGGACAATCTTTAGATTGAGCCTACCAATTTTAAAGCTCTTTGAATGAGAACTTGCTGTAAATCCACACATAGACTAAAAGCTCTCAGGCTTTTAAATCACGTTATCTATTTTGGATACAAATGCGAGCAAAGGAAAGCATTAGTGACTTTGTTGTATCTGGTTCCCCTGGTAATGTGAAGACATCTGTTGGACTTCATGTTCAAAGTTGTGTGTATAAAATTTTCAGAAAGTTAACAAATAAAATAGCTCATTGTGAACTCTGAGTTTTAGGTGATAACTTAAGACTTCTTTGGTAACAGCTTAATTGGTGGTTTTTCTTCCTCCAAAAGCAGCAGTGGTTCCCAAACTCCTTATGATGTCAAGAGGTACCCAAAGGCCATAGTCTTGACTTTGAAATCTGTAGGGCTTTTCCTGACATTTCGCCATTTCAATAAAGGTAATGTTTGTGGAGACCCCATCTATAGATCAGGTGAAATTTCTGCTAACTCATATATTTGATTGACTCATAAATATTTATCAAGTCATGACTTGTTATCAAGTCTCAGTGAGCCAGTGCCCCAGGTTTTCACAGTTATTACCTGAGTTCATCCATAGGACCTGAGATTGCAAATTGGAGAATGTCATTGCCAGAATAAGGGTTAGAGGTAAGATAAGCAGGCTGAAAGTGGAGAAAAGAAACCTTTGGAAGGTCCGTGCCTAGGTTACTAGGGGAAGGATACTAGAGCATGAGCAACTATATGTTGACTTCCAACAGGGAGGTGGGTTTGGGACAGGATGAGGAGATAGGAGTCTTAGCTCTCTCCCTCCTTGGACCACTCCTTCCTGAGTTCTCCTTCAGGAAGCTGGGAAGGAGCTCAGATAACTGGAGTGGTGTGATGCAGTGAGGTTTGCCTGCTGGGAGCTCAGAAGCTCTAAAAACTGCAGCTTACCCAGTGAACCCCTGAGCCCTTTCAAACAGCCCGCCAGTGTGGCAAACGCCTTGTGCCTCACCGTTCCTGGCATTGAGCTGGATTCTGGTCTTGCCTTTTAGTTGCAAGCCCACTTAGCAAAAGGCACTACCTGTCTTAAAGAGGTGCCGCAGAAGAGAGTGATGTGGCCTGAGGGTCACCACCATGGCGTCCTTGCAGTCCCGACCTGGGCAAGCTGCTCTTGGCGGAAGCGCAGCTTCTTTCTGGGGAAAGGGGCAAGAGCCATCTCAAGAACTGAGAAAGGCCATGCTGGGCACAGGGGAGGCTCCTGGCCAAGGGGAGGTTGCTTTCCCGCCCAGGGACCTGTGTGGCAACTCCCTCTCTCTTCTCTTTCCCAGATTGCAAAAGGATTGAGCTCTTAGATATCGTGTTTGTGCTGGATCATTCCGGCAGCATAAGTTCAGAACAGCAGGAAAGTATGATTAACCTGACTGTCCACCTGGTGAGGAAAGCTGATGTGGGCAGGGACCGAGTCCAGTTTGGGGCTCTCCGATACTCCGACAGGCCAGAGATTCTTTTCTACCTTAATACATACTCAAACAGATCAGCAATCATTGAGCATCTGAGGAGGCCCAGGCACACCCAGGGCAACACCTACACCGCCAGGGCTCTCGCGCACTCCAATATCCTGTTTGAGCAGAAGCATGGCAGCCGCATAGAGCAAAATGTGAGGCAGCTAATGATCATCATCACCGATGGCGAATCCCACGACAGAAATCTGCTCAATGACACGGCGCTGAAATTAAGAGCCAAAGGCATCACCATCTTTGCAGTGGGTGTCGGAGAAGCCAACCAGGATGAACTTGAGGCCATGGCGGGGAATACAGAAAATACTATCCACGTGGATAATTTTGATAAACTGAAAGATATTTACCTGCCTCTACAAGAAAGTATGTGTAACAATTCACAAGAGGGTAAGTTTACATTTTTATTTTAGTATTATTATTATTATTTTCAGTGCTTGGAGGTTGATCCCAGAGTCTTGCACATACTTTGTAAGCGCTGTACCACTGAGCTGCACCCCCAGCCCATTTTTATTTTTTGAACGAGGGTCTCGCTAAATTACGTAGCTGCCCCTGGACTTGAACTCATAATCTTCCTGTCTCCTCCACCCTCCTGAGGCTCCAGGATCATAGGTGTGTACCAACATGCCTAGAAAGGTGTTATTTTTAAAGCTTCTATTGTTGTTGTTGTTGTTAGGTGCCGTCGAGTTGGCGTCCAACCCATAGCGACCCTACATACAACAGGCAAAACACTATTGTCAGTGCTTCTCTGCTATTCATAGGGTTTTCAATGGCTGATTGTGTTTCAGGAGTGGGTTGCCAGGTCCTTCTCCCAAGCCTACAGCACCTGGTGTTCCCAGGTGTCTCCCATCCAAGTATTATCCAGACCCCACTCTGCTTAGCTTCTGAGATCTGATAGGATCAAATGCCACAGTGCTACAGCTAAAGGCAAAGCGGGAAGCACTGAAGATATAAAGGAAAACACAACTTATAAACCATGGCTTCCTGTTACCTGGGTGTCCTAGGCTGAGCACTCTGTGCTCCAGCTACCAGTTTTCTTATCTCGAAAAGAAGGGGGTCAGATCCTGGTTTCTCTTCACCCCTTACTAAAAGAAATGGGTTGATAGGGAGATCCTAAAGGTCCCTTCCCACCACAGCATGCATTGCAGAGATGATACAAGGTAGTTTCAGAGGCATTTCTTGTTGGCCTGCTGCCCTGCTGCTCTTTTCTGGCAAGAGGAAAGTCTATTAGCATCATGGCGCTGACGCCAGAGCATAGCTTCTTAGGCCACTGTGTTTGCCTGTTGGTCTCAGTGTAGCCACTAGGCATCAGTTTGACACCAGGCTCACATAGAGAGTTCCATGGTTTAACCAGATAAACTTCTGTCCTCAAGGATCCAGGACCCTTTAACTGGTATTGCAGATATCTTACTTCTTGTTGTTGTTGGGTGCCGTTCAGTCAGGTGTGACTCAGTGACTCTATGGGCAACAGAACAAAACCCTACCCAACACTGTGCCATGCATATGGTCTTTTCATGTTTGAACCTCATTGTTGCAGCCACTGTGTTTCTTCTTATTTTGAGTCATGTCACATCAGCAAAAGGAGGTACCAAGGACTTTACTCCATTCTCATCATTAAGGTCAACTCTACTTTGAGGAGGCAACTCTTACCCAGTTGTTTCTTGAATGCCTTCCAGCTTGGGGGGGCTCGTTTTTCAGCACTATATTTGACAGTACTTCTCGGCTCTTCATAAGGTTTTCAATGGCTAATTGTTTTAGAAGTGGGCTACTGGGTCCTTCTCCCTAGTCTGTCTTAGTTTGGAAGCTCAGCTTTCACATGTCCACCATGGGTGGCCCTTCTGGTATCTGAAATACTGGTAGCATGGCTTTCAGTATCACAGCAACACACAAGCCCACACAGCATGACCAACTGACAGACACATGTGGGACTAGCCTGGGTTAGGTGACAGAAAAGGGGGGAGATTTACCAGCGAGTATCCAAAGCACCAGAAGTTGACAATCATCTAGGGAGGGAGGGCCACTGTGTCTCCTTGGAAGGGTTGAACCTTTGCCACGGTGTACTGGCCCAGTCCTCCAACCTTGGTAGATGGATCAATCATCAGCTGACTTCTTATCTTCTTTCGCTTTCTCCCTTTCCTTTCCTTCTTTCTTCCTGCCTCTCTGCCAGTATGAAATCTACTTGTGTAGCTAACCCAGATCATGTTTCTGAGACTAACGTTCACTCACTCCTATCCCTGAAACAAGTCCAACCCCAAATGAAACCTTCTCCCAGATCCTGCATCCCATCAGCATTTTCTTTGCTGAAAGAAACTGCCCAACCACCACATCTTGCCCTTACTTCAACAAGATGTAAGTTCATCTCCTCGGGTTCAGATATTGAATTAGGATGGTATCTTTCAGTAAAAAAAAAAAAAAAAAAAAAAAAAAAAAATTTCAAAAGGGCCATCTCAAATTTTCTCCTGCTGTGTCTGATCCTCAGACTTCCGCCTTGAAGCCTCATCTCCCTTCCACCTGCCCTGCCCCATGAAGTCCACTCTCAACATTGCGTGATCTTCCCCCCACCCACTGGCCTATGGCATTCTGTTGCCTCCAGATTTTTTCGGAGTCTTCCCTCTGTCACTGGGGGAACTTCCAAACTCCTGAGCACCATCTGTTGCTGCCCACCTCTTCAACCTCATATGTTGTCCTCCCCCTTCACAAGTTGCCATTCTGAAATTTCTCCCTATTTCTGTGCACATCATTCTACCCACCCCATCATTGGTGTCCCCCCACTCTAGCATCTTCTTTTTCTCCTGGTGTTAGCACTTAATGCGTATATTGCTCTTTTATTATGTCTCTCTCATAGGACTATGAGTTCCTTGGGTGTGAGTGGTGTCCAGTTTATCACTGGGTCCCACACCAAATCCAGGATATCACTAAGACTGTAGACTTGTCTTACAAGTATGGGTTCTGTTTTATTCCCGCCTCTCATGCTGACATTTTGGAAGTAGATGCTGAGCTGGGGTTTTGGGTGCAAAGTGTTGACTAGGAATCCATACCTGTGAAATAAAGGGGAAAGCCGGATAGGCAGCAGACATCAGCCAGTGAGGCGGGCTCCACGAAGCTCTAAGCCTTGCAGACAGCTCTGGAGCCAGCATCTGGGGAGCGTTGTTCGGCATTAGAGCAGACTGGCCGGGACTAAGTGAGAAGCTCCTTCTCACTCAATCCCTGGATACGGGCCTTCCTGGGAAGCAGGGGACCTTTGCAAGGCTCCTCCCAGTAGGGAGGCAGACCCTAAAGGAGGCTGACTGGTGACTGGGGTAAGGTCCGTCTTTCTAGAAGATCTATCTGGGCAGCCCCACTCTGTGTTTACCACCTGCCTTACAAGGAACTGTGTGACAGCAGGCAACCCATGGTCTCAATTGCCTGTAGTGACCGCTTTAGTGCTGTCTCTGCCCTAGTCATGGAGTTTGGTGAGGACTTAATATAGAAAGTTATCCCTTGAGTCACTTCATATTGAGCTTCAGGGAGATGGCCCTGTGCCCTATTTATTAGTTATTAGCACCAGCCACACAGAGTTTTAATATTTGGGTTATGATATAAAAGACACTGCAGGAGGAAAAAAGTATTGGATTTAAGGGTAAAAAGGATCTAGGGGTCTAGATCTTAGCTTGTGGTGGTGTTGTTGGGGGCCGTTGAGTTGAGTCCAACTCATAGCCTTACTCTGTAATAATTGTGTATTTCCTGGCCTCTGAATTCCATTTCTATATCTATAAAATTAGAGTAATTCCTAATAATTCCTACCAAGGTGGTTATGTATGTTTCCTATGTTATTATATGCCAAAAGCATTTTAGAAATATTTCTTAGTATACATGTAAAATGCTAACATTAATAGTAGCAGAAGTACTGATAATAGTACAATAGTGCTGTTACCTTGACTTGGGTGAATGTTTCCATGTGAGTATGTTGAAGAGACTTCTAGCTTTTTATTTTTAATTTTTAAATTTTTACTTACTTAAGTAATTAATTAATTTTGTAGTACTTGGGTATTGATCCCAGGATGTCACAAGTATTTTGCAAGTGCTGTGCCATTGGGCCTCACCCCTAGTCCATTTTTTATTTTTTATTTTGAGACAGGATCTTGCCAAGTTACACAGGCTGCCTCTGGCCTTGAACCTGTGATCCTCCTCACTCTGCCTCCCGAGTCGCTGGGAATACAGGCATGTGCCACCGGGCCTACCCAACTTCTAGTTTTTTTAAATGACCTCTTCCTGAATATATTCAGTTTACTCAAACTCCCTACCTTCTTTTTCTTCATGTTGCATACAGTATAATGGGTTTTATTATGGCATTTTCATGCAATCACACTAAGCCCTTTGCTCTTTCTTACCACCCCATTCCCCCTCCTTCCTATTTTCTTTCTGAGTCACTTACAGTCTTTTCCAAATAATGTACAATCCAAATAATTACAATGTGAAAAACCTCTATATTATAATTTCCCTTTCTGCTATTTCTCCTTCTCTTTGAAGTTCAGTCAGAGATTCTCTCTTCTGCTAATGTATCTCCATTTGCTACTAATGTAAAGCGATTAAAGTATTTAGGAAAGCAATTTAAGTATTCTAGTAAAGGAACAATTTAGAAAGATGAGTGAAGAAGGTAATTTATTCTTTTTCTCCTTGCAGTCTGTAAACTCCAGGAAGCTGATGTGATTTTCCTCTGCGATGGCTCTGACATGGTGTCTGACTCAGAGTTTGTTACCATGATGACTTTCTTGTCAGACTTAATTGATAATTTTGACATTCAGTCTCAAAGAATGAAAATTGGGATGGCCCAGTATGGGAGCCGCTACCAGGAAATTATCGAGCTGGAAAGCTCTCTGACCAAAGGCCAGTGGAAGTCGCAAATTCAAACTGTCACCAAGAGCAATGGGTTTCCACGGATAGACTTGGCCCTTAGGCACGTGAGCTATATGTTCCATCCGTCTGCTGGCGGGAGAAGAAACGCCGGGGTCCCTCAGACTCTGGTGGTTGTCACGGCTGGGTATCCCTGCTGTGACATGGAAGATGCAGTAAAAACCCTGAAAGACCTTGGCATTTGCGTCCTGGTTTTGGGCATAGGCAATGTTCATAAGGAACAGCTTCTGCCAATAACAGGCAATTCTGAAAAAATAATCACTTTTCAAGACTTTAATCGATTGAAGAGTGTGGATGCAAAAAAGAGAATGGTCCGTGAAATCTGCCAGAGCTGCGGGAGAACCAGTAAGTGTCCTTTGTTTGTCCATCTCCCCATGTCCTGGGCTGTGTTAGGGGCGAGCTCTGGCCGAGCGCATAGTTAGAAGGGTGTGCCATGAAAGAGATCGCTTCTCTGCTTTCCGGAGGCGGGGGCGCAGGCAGCCTCCCTCAGAGAAAAGGGGAAGGTGCTGACGCTGGAGGGCCTGGGTGGTGTCCTTAGGTCAATCCAGCCTTTATTTTCCTCTTAGCACCTGGACTTCAGTCTCCTATTTCTACTCTGGCCATTTCCGGAAGTCCTAGGGCAATATCCTGCGCCAAGTAGGAAGTAAGGAGAATCACCAGCTGCTGATTAAACAGTTTTAGTATTTTAACTTTGTTAAATCATCTTGTAAAGGAATCTACTGTGTGTGTGGGGGGGGGGGCGCATGCGCGCACGCTCACACATGCGCATGCACATATATATGCGTGGATACAGGATATGTTTCCTTTTAATGGTGGTAGGCATATTATCATAACAGTAAAGATTCAAATTGCCTTGTTGTTATTGTTAGATGCTATTGAGTCGGGTTTGACTCATAGTAACCCTATGTACAACAGAAGGGCTGGGGTTTAGCTCAGTTGGTAGAGCGCTGCGCTGCAGTCTCTGAGGTCCCGAGTTCAATTCCCAGCACCACAAAGATGGGAGAAGGACCTGGCAATCCACTCCCAAGGCCAATCCCGAAACAATCTGCCATTGAAAACCCTACGAGGGTCGAGGGTCGCTATGAGTCGGATACCGACTCGACAGCACCTAACAACAACAACAATGTACAACAGAATGAAATGCTTCTCTGCTATTTGTCCAGTTTTCAATAGCTAGTGGGTTGCTGGGTCCTTCTCTCATTTTTGCAGTGCTGGGATCAAACTCAGGGCCTCGCAGCATGCAGAGCAAACATTCTACCAGTTGAGCTAAACCCCCAGCCCCAAATTGTCCTTAGAGATTATTTTGTCCAGAGGTCACAATTATAAATAAATTAAACCTGGTCTACAAAGACCAGGTGGGTACTGAGGATGAGTCAGGTGTGCAGGATGTGAGGACAATGATGTCTAATGGAGATGTCACTATTCACCTCCAGGTGACAGTCTCCTTGGGGGATGCCGGTTGTCAGCTGAGAGTACGAGGATAGTGTGTTAGGAAGCATTCTATGTTTTGTGAGATTTGTACAACATGCAGAATTCCTCAGAGTATCTCTGTTTCTGGAGTTGTTACAATGGAAGCTGCTTCCTTCACACAGGAGCTAGTCTTTCCAAGTGCTCCAGATCTTTCATGTCCCCCCTGGCTGCTCACATGGAGGCGGGTGTCACAGGGGAAAGACCCCTGAGCCTGGAGGCAGAAAGCCAGAGGTCTAACTCAGGAGCAGTAGCAACAGCCTCTAGGAACCGCTGTCTCCGCATCTGGAAAATGAGCAACTGGACTGGATCAGAAATGACCAAATGGCAACTTGCCCATGAAGCCTACTTGTCCTGTCCTGAGCTGACAACTTGCTCAATTAATTGATGTCATTGAGAAATTGGATATTTTATACTTTTAAAATGCAGATTTCAGGCTCCACTTTAAAAAAGTCAGATGATCTAACAACCCTGGGCCCTGTGTCCTACCTGGCTCCTCTCAGCTGGAGATGGAACTGAATGAGCAGGGCTGGTGTGGGCCATTGCTGTCCAGCATGGTATGCTCACATGCTGCCCACTTGACTCTTGTACAATATCTGCTCTGCCTCTCCAACCCTTTGCATTTGTGACCTTGGGAAATTAAATAATCTCCAGGGCAGTTCAAATCTTTAGTATGTTATTTGAATCAGAATATGTCATCATTTGTTGTTGTTAGGTGCTATTGAGCTGGTGTCCAACTCATAGCGACCCTGTGTACAACAGGCAAAACACCATTGTCAGTGCTTCTCTGCTATTCATAAGGTTTTCAATGGTGGATTGATTTTTGGGAGTGGGTTGCTGGGTCCATCTCCCAATGTCATCACTGGAAGAGGAAAAATGTATCCACACACATAAAGAACCACCGAAAATGAGCCTAAACTATGCTCTGAACTTCAGATAGATACATTGCTACTAGAACTTGTCATATTTGAAAGCACAGGAACACCTGTGTTATATGTTGGTGGAGCAGCTGAGCAGCCAGTATCATCATCCTCTTCTTCTTCTTTTTTTTTTTTTTTTCAGTATGTGGGGGTTGAACTCAAGGCCTCACCTATAGTTTGCCATTTTGCAAGTGCTCTGTGACTGGGCCACACCCTCAAGCCCACTGAAATTATTTTTTACTTTGAGACAGGGTCTCGCTAAATTGCACAGGCTGCCTCTGGCCTTGAACTTGCCAACCTCCTGCCTCCGCCTCCCACCTTGCTGGGATTAAAGGCTCGAGGCACCGCACCTTGCAGTGTATTCCTTCTTGAACACCTTTTGGGTACTGGAGACCCCCTGAGCTCTAGCTCTCGGGCGCGGCTGCTCTCTTTCTTTCTTGCCCTTTCTCATTCTTCTTCTTGCCAGCCCATCTTCACTCCTGGTCACTCATGAATCTGGCTTTGTTTCCCTTGGTCTCCAGATTGCTTGGTGGACGTAGTGGTCGGGTTCGACATTTCCACTCACAGGCAGGGGCAGCCTTTGCTCCAGGGTCACCCTCGCTTGGAATCAGACCTCCCAGTCATCTTAGAGGACATCACCTCCATCAGAGGGGTGAGCTGCGGAGCAGGTGCGGAGGCACAGGTGAGCCTGGCCTTTAAAGTGGACGGTGGCCAAGCATTCCCTGCCAAGTTTCAAATCTACCAAAAGGCGATATTTGACAGCTTGCGGCAAGTCACTGTTGCTGGACCAACTCACCTGAACGCACAGTTCCTGCAGTCTCTGTGGGGCACGTTTGAGGAGAAGTCTGCATCCCGGGGACAGGTATCTGCCTCCCCTTCCTCCTGCTCCTGTTTGTTCCTTCTTCCCCGACCTATCTCTGGATTTCACACAGCCCCTCCGCCCGCCCCTTTCTCCAGGTGCTGCTCATCTTTTCAGACGGACTCCAGGGGGAGAACATCACGATGCTTGAAGAGCAGTCGGACAGGCTCAGAGAAGCAGGTGTGGAGTTGACACTTTTCATGGTGAGGGTGGAGTTTGTGAACAAGGCTCTGCACTTACTCAGGTGCTCTGGGTCTTGAGAGCTGTGAGGCCACTTGGAGTAGAAGCTGTGGGTGACTCGATCGGCATCGGCACCCCGCTCCTCAGCTCGGTGCTGCAAATACCATGGCCAAGTGCTTAAATCTCTGACCTTCGACATCCACATGCCTTTGACTGACCAGATCCCTGGATGGGCACGCTTGGGGTAGGGGTGGGATTATACCATGTCCATCTCCGTGGGTGGGGCTGTCAAAGACACAGGGATACAAAAGCCTCTCGCCCTGGCCTCACCAAGGTCAAGTCTGATAAAATCTACACGTCAGAGTTTCTCCCGAATCATGCCAAGGCTGACACCTGGCTGAGATACAGCCTTGCTTGCAACTTCCCCTTCCCTTCGCTGCTTTTCTCTCTCGATAAACCACACACACACACACACACACACACACACACACGCGCGCGCACACACACACATGTTCTCTCTGCTGCTTGGGAGGCTGACCCCAGATACCTGCTGTTGTTTCTGATTATCCTATCTGTGTGAAAGACAGCAGCGGATCTGGGCAGCACTTCTCACTCTGCATCTGTGTCCACGTCATGACTGGACTGGGCTGGAAGCGCAGTGCGGACATTGAGAGGAGGATGGGGTGAAGAGAGGCTCTGCCGATTGTAAGATGAAGTGCCTTGGCTGAGACTTCCTGGCAGAGCCCCAGGCTGGCTTTGGGGTTCAGCTTCCACAGGCGCCCTCTTTGGAGCCACAGAATGTCCTGCTTTGCTGTTGGGCTGCAGATCTGCTTCCTCAGAGCGGCCCTCGAGGCTCTGGCGATTCCCTGCTCTCCGCTCCAGTCTTATCTCACTCCTCACACTCAGTGGTCCAGACACACTTCTTCCTCCCCGGTGGGCTAGGTTCTCTGTCCTTCCTGCCTTATCTACAGCATTGCCCATCTCCTTCAGCCCAGCTCTTCTCTCTGTCTTCCACATCTGGCCAATAACTTCCACTCAACCTCTTGTGTCAGCTGGAACCTCCTATGACCCTCCAAGGCTGAGTCAGGAGACTTGGGGCTTTTGTAAACCTTGATAGCCCCTGTCAGAGTGCTTACACTTCTCAGAACAACTGTCTGGTTCTCCCATCTTTTACCTTAGATCATAAACCCCGTGATAGGTAGGAGCATACCTGACTTACTCATCTTTTATCCTTGCCTGCAAGGATAGCTAGACCACATCTTATGTATTTTGGACATGTGGTCAGGAGGGACCAATCCCTGGAGAAGGACACCATGTTTGGGAGAGTGGCAGGTCAACAATAAAAAAGGAAAACCCTCCACTAGATGGACTGACACAGTGTCTGCAACAGTGGGCTTAAACAAACAAGATCATGTGCCTGGCACATATTGGCGAGTGTTTCATTCCACTGGGCATAGGATCTCTTTGAATAGGACCCGACTTGACAGCACCTAATAACAACAATAGTCCTTGGCACAATGATTAATACATAAAAGCCTCCTATGAAATAAATATTTGTTTAATGAGAGGTGCATGGAGTAAGTGACCTAGTGGAGGAATTAAGAAGTGAATGAATGAGCTGGATGTGGCCAGGAGTTTGGCTGTGATCAGAATCACCCTGGACTTTCCTTATGCTCCTGGGGTCTGGGTTTCCAGGAGGGTTTGGCAGTAAGAATAATCTGAGAATTATCATGATTTTACATACAGGGAAATTCACACCTCCCACTCCAAAGATGAACAATGCCCTGCCTTAAAAAATCACCTTTTTTTTGCCCAGTACTAACTAGAGTGTTGAACCCAGGGTTTTATGCATGTCAGGCAAATGCTCTACCACTGAGCTGCACCCTCAGCCAAGTTTATGTCTATCTATCTGTCTATCTATATCTATCTATCTGTATATTTATTTTTTATTTTGGGACAAGATCTCACTAAGTTGTGCAGGCTGCCTCTGGCCTTGAATTTGTGATCCTCCTGCCTCAGCCTCCTGAGGAGTTGGAACAATTACTTTTGCATGCCCAAGAGTTGCATCAAAATTGATGTGAAATTGGGGAGATGTGGAACACAGTTTTCTGCTGATGCTTTTCTGTAGATTTGCAAATAATTTCTCTTCTGCTCCTCTTCCTCCTCCCCTCTCCTTTCTCCACCTCCTCCTCTTTCTCTTCTTCCTTCTTCTTTCTGTGGTACTAGGGGGTTGAGTCCAGGGGTGCACACATGCTTTGGGAGTGCTCTACCACTGAGCTGCACCCTCAGCCCATTTTTTAAGTCTTTTATTTTGAGATATGGTCTCACTAAGTTGCATAGGCTGCCTCTGGCCTCGAACTCATGATCCTCCTGCCTCTGCCTCCTGAGTCACTGGGATTACAGGTGTGAGCCACCCCGTGCCCGGTTTTCTCACAGAATTTCAAACGAAAGTCAGACTAGAGCCTGATGCATAGTCAGAAGTGCAGGCAAGTGTGCAGCCAGGATCATCACGTGCTGGGAGACCTGCTTCCTCTTGTGTCGGTCTTTTCCCTGCCCCGAGTCTTTGAATGATGGCCACTGGGTGGAGCTTCTTTTCTTCCTTTAGTTCTGTGTCTATTGTTTTTTTTACCGACTAGGACTCGATGCTCTTCTGGTTGTATCCCTGAACACCGTTGTTCCCCATGAGTTCTCCAGCTTTGAATTTGGGAAAGGATTTGATTATATGACTCACCTGCACATCGGGATGACAGAACTAGGTAACAAGCTGGCCCAGTATCTGGTAAGTTGGTGGAAACTCCAGTTGTTCCAAGTGCCGTGAGAACTAAATTGGCATCTTAGTATTTTCCAAGGCTGCCTTTGTTTGCCCCACCAAACTAAGCGCATGGTATGTGGCATATGCCTGCAGGCATACCACTGTGGCATCCGGTCCCGTCAGATTTTGGAAACTAAGCAGGGTCAGCCTGGTTAGTACTTGGATGGGAGACCTCCTGGGAATACCAGGGGCTTGGGAGAAGGACCTGGCAACCCACTGCCCCAAACAATCAGCCACTGAAAACCCTATGAATAGCAGAGAAGCACTGACAATACTCTTTCATCTGTTGTACATAGGGTTGCCATGAGTCAGACACCGACTAGACCGCACCTAACAACAACAACAACAACATTTGGCATATAAAAAACTGAAAAAGACTTGTTGTTGTTGTTGGGTGCCCTGGAGTCATGTCTGACTCATAGATAGGGTTTTCAATGGCTGATTGTTTCAGGAGTGGATTGCCTGGTCCTTCTCCCATTTTGTGGTGCCAGGGGCTAGGGTCTGTGTCCTCAGAGAGTGCGGAGCAGCACTTTGCCAACTGAGCTAAACCCATAACATCACATTTTGTTTTTGCACATCCTTTCCTTCCTTGTCATCTCTCCCATTGAAGACATGGGGAGCTAAAAGACCACTGAACCCCAAATGTAATTTTAAAACTCCCAGTGGTTTATGCTACAGAAATTACTGTTTCAGGAGATTGTCAACTGGGAACCAACAAGTCTTAGGTAAACTTGGCCTGTGGTCATCCATGTGCCGGGTGCCCTCTCTATAAGTACAGGTTGTTTCCTCAGGAGAGGGGCATTGACCATGCAGTTGTTAATCAGGTGCCCTCTGCAGTATTAGGTCCAAAAGCACCTCTTGTTCTTGGAGGCCCCTCCTCGACAGGTGGAGGATGGGCTTGCAGGTGGTGGGCTATGATCTGTGTGAATATGGTTCTTTTTGTTTGTTTGTTTGTTTACTTTCTGAGGCAGGTCTCACTATGTAGCCCAGGCTGACCTCAAGCCTGCAGTGATCCTCCTGCCTCAGCCTCCTGAGTGCTGGGATTGCAGGTGTGCGTCACCAGGGCCAGCTGAATATGATTCTTTTTCTTTAAATGATTTTCTCTTAGTATTATTATTATTTTTAGTTAGCGTACAGCTTCATGGGCTTCATTATGACACTGAGTATGGTTCTTATGGAATAAAATTTCTGACAATTGTGGTACATCCTGCTTTGCTTTTTTTCCAGGGCAACATCGCAGAAAGGACTTGCTGCTGTACATTTTGCAAATGTCCAGGGGGTCCAGGATCTCAGGGGACCCACGGGCTACAAGCTTTGAAGGTGCTGGTCATTTGAGATCTTGTTTACTCAATGTGCCTTGTTTTGGTAGAGTGGGACTGAGACTGGAAGTTGAATTTGCAAACTTCACTTCATATGTTGTAATTGCTTTGGGCATTTTGTGTGACTTTTATGGTGAAGGAGCCAGCTTGGAGGAGCTCACTTTTGATACTGCCATTAATAATAACTCCAGTTTCTCTTATGTGTCCTTAGTGATGTTGCCTCTTGGCTTTGCAATTCACACTTTTTAAATTTGCTTTAGACAGTTGGAAAGGTGTTAAAAATGATGGAGAGTTGTAGAGTTGTGCTTCGTTCGCAGTAGAATAAGATTGGACTATACAAAGATCATATCATTGCAGATTAATAGACCTTTAAAACCACAAATTATAAAAGTTCAATTACCCAACAATAGAATGGATAAATATATAATGGCATTTATAATGGAAATAGTCTATATCAGTGTAAATGAATGAAATGCAGCTACACACAACCTGAATACAGTTTTTTCTTTGTAGGCAGGGTCTCCTTGCATAGCCCAGGCTGACCTCGAACTCTCAATCTTCCTGTCTCAGCCTCCCATGTGCTGGGATTACACATGTGGGCCAGGATGCTTGGCTCCAACATGAATAAATTTTTACCAATGCAGTAATGACAAAAAAAAAAAAAAAAAAAAAAAAAAAAAAAAAAAAAAAAAAAAAAAAAAAAAAAAAAAAAAAAAAAAGAAAAGAAAAGAAAAGAAAAAGAAAAAGACATAAATATACATATGGTATGGATTCCATTTATAGAAAGCTGGAAAACAGGGAAAATTAAGCTGCAGTGTCTAGGGATGCATGCTTAAGTGGTGAAGTGTTTTCAGAAGGTCAAGGAGATATCATCAGTGTCACGAGTGCACTTGTGGGGTTCTGGGGTATGGTGGGGGTGGCGAGATGGCTGAGCTGTCCTTTTCTGTCTTTCCTCCCAGGGCTCTTCAGGTCTGAAAGGCAGCAGAGGACACAGGGGAGATGATGGAGACCCTGTGAGTTTGTGTGACTGTCCCCTCTCCCTCAATTACTCATGTTCAAGTTCGTGACAAGCTCTGTGTTTGTACTGAAGGAGCAGGTGGGGGGATTGGATGTGTTCATTTTTTACAGTGTCTTGGGTCAAGGAGTTGCTTTTCTTTTCTCTGTTGCTTGCTGAATCCTGAGGCACTTGCTGAGCCTGAGTCTGGGTGGCAGGGACGGGTTTATGGCCTGGCGGCCTGGCGGCCTGGTGTGTTTTCATCAGGAAGCCGAAGCTCATCTGCTGGGGAGCTCTTTTTACACTAAAGCCCAGGGCCTCATGCGTGGCTGGAGGCCAGAGCTGAGGCTTCCCTCCATGAAGGGGAAGTGGGTGAGGCACCCCTGGCTGCGTGGCTTTGGACTTCAGTGCTACACAGAACTTTGTGAGCCTCTGTATTGCCATCCTACAACCAGAACTCTCACTTGGTCTATCAACCGAATTATGAGTGGGATTTAGAGGAATTGAAGTCCCTTGTGTGGCCCTGTTTGAGGTGAGGACTGTTCAGGAAGCACCCTGAGTTTATGCTGTTTATAAGCCCAGACTCTAGAATCAGACAGCAAAGGGCTGATGTAGGTGAGAGACCTTAATCCAGGTGCCGGTCCTGACCTTCTTTACTCCTGGTTTCCTCATCTGTTCACACTGATCAATTCCTTTAGGACTCCAAAGCTGGGCTATTTTATAAAATGACCACTTAAGGGAGTCCTGTCAGAGGTGTCTCAGAGACCACCAAGCCAGCGTGGGAGGGCTTTGAGTGTGGAAATCATGTCACCTGCCTGGTTGAGAGCCCCCAGGTGCCGAGAGGAAATTGTAAGGCTTAGGTGCCCTGGAGGAAATCATGGCCATGGATGAGATCTTGTGCGTTTATTAGAAATAATTCCCAGAATAAAGCAAGCAAAACAGGGAAAAGGAAAACCACGTGTCCCTCTCTTATCAGGAAAGAATTAAGCTCAATGCTAAACACTTACTTGAAGTCATGAATTCTGAGTACCTGTTTTGCACCTAGACCTGAGCCAGGCCTGGGGACATGACAGTGAAAGAGATGGTTGGGTGTCTGCGCTTGGGGGGCATGCAACTCTTCCTCTTTTGAGATTCATTACACTCTGGTGCCCCCGCCCCCAATCTCAGTGTTTCCTGGAGAAGGAAGGCTGTGGGAGACACACATCATGGACCTGGGTGCTCTTTCATGTGGGTGGTCTGACTCTGGGGCTCTTGAACCTGGCGACCTTCCCCAGGCGGATCAGCTCTCTCCTCTGTCTAGCAGAGTGCCACTTCCCAGCCACTGCCTCTGCTCAGTTTCCACCCCTGGCTCTGACTTGCTTCTCTGTGTCAGTGATGCTGACTTTCCCAGTGCGGCCCACGAGGATGGCTGGAGCGGTTAGGGATGTGGCTGGCAGGGGAAGGGTCTTCCGAACCCTTGGCTGTGCTGTCTGCTGAGGGAGCAGTGTGGCTGAGCTCCTACTTGGGGTCTTGGGACTGCAAGGGAGCCCTGGAGGCTCACAGGGAAAATGGGAACGTGGGGAAAAAGACAAACTGAGCTGAGCGAGCTCGAGGGACGGTATGATTTGCCCAAAGCCCTGTTCGCTCAACGCTCAAAGAGCAAACTGCTTGCGGCTTCTGGCAAAAGCCTCACTCGGGGTGTCTGTTTGGATTCCTTTTCTTAGGGAAGACGGGGAGACACTGGACCCCAAGGAGACAGAGGGATGGGAGGATGTCCAGGGGAGCGGGGTCAGAAGGTGAGTCTCTGCTGGAAATGTCAGTTTCTCTTTGCTTACTATCTTCTTCTTCTTCCCACCTTCCTTCCTTCCCTCCCTCCCATCACCTCTTCCTCTTTCCCCTTCTCCAGTGACATCTATTCATTTATGTGCAGACTGATTGCATTTTTTAATAATCTCAAGAAGTCATGATCATTAATTGAGCCCCATCTCCAGCCCCATCGCATATGTACAGCCAGAAGCAGCTAAAGAGGCTTCAGATAACCCTCTTTAGGAAGGCAGCCCTTCTGTTGCCCAGACTTTGTCTCTGAGGCATGTGACAGAGGCTTCTTGTTTTGCAGGGAGCCAAAGGATTTTCAGGATCTAAGGTACTGTAGTTTCTTCTCAGTCAAGTTCCCTTTCCTAAGGGATTTGTTTCCCAGTAAGTGCATGGCAGAGACCTTTCTGGACCTGCCTTCTGTTTGTCCTTGTCTCTCAGGGAGAGCACGGAGACAGGGGAATTGATGGCCTCGACGGGGAAGAGGTAAGCAAGTTTTCTTTGTGTTCTCATAACACCATCTTGAGATGGAGATATCTATCTATCTATATATATATAGATATATATATATATGTATTTTAATATATATATTGACATTAAAATATATATCTATATATATCTATATATATATATATTTTTTTTTTTAATTGGGTTTTCCCCTTATCCGTTAGGGATTTCATGGATTTCCTGGAAAGAAAGGAGAAAAAGGTGATCCAGGATCTCAGGTAATCCCCCCACCCTTTTAAAAAATACATCAGAAAAGGAGAACTTGGGGGCAGAGAGGGTCCTAATTGCTGTGTGTCAGTGGTTGTTAGGGATACGTTTGACAGTGACTTACCTGCATACTGAAAACCTACTACCAATGAACAGATGGCACATTCCTGTGTGGGGCACAGGAATTCCTATGTGGGGCACATAGTAACACACTATGTAATTTCCAAGAACTTCCAGCTAGAAAAATTCAAACCCTGCAGGGTCTTTCCATAGGTATGTTTCTAGAAGTCTGAAAATGACTGCTTTTGCCTGCTAGTAGCTTTTATGGTGTCAGAAAGAAATAAAAAGCAAGAGAATGGGAAACTTATTTTGGTGGCTTTGGTTTAGAAAATCACAGTGAAACTTTAAAAAAAAATTAAAATCATTTTGACTCCCTTTAACACGTGACTCCTTGATTCCAAGCAGCTCTGCTTTTATGTTCTGATCCATTTGCTTACCAAATATTTTTGAGCACCTATCATATGCCAGGCACTGAGTTACATGCTAAAGAATCAGAGCTGGACCACATGGTCCTTGGCCTCCAGGATCCTGCAGTGTGTCTGGGAGACAAGCATCCCATTGAAATGTGATCGGGGACACATTGTAGGTATCTGTGCCCAACAAAGGCACCTAACTCGGCATAGGGGTGGGGTGTCTGAGACATCATCTTAGAGGACATGATCCCCAAGCCAAAGGTAAAGAGCAATTAGCAAGGCAAAGATGTGGAGAAAGGGCATTCCAGATGGTGGGAACGGTGTGGGCAAGGACAGGAGGCGTGGAGGCCCCACAAGGCGCTCTGCCTGGAGCGAGGATCCGAGTGCAGGCAGGGGAAGATGAAGCCCAGGAGGTGGCTGGAAGAGGCCGGTACAGCACCAGTGAGCCACAAGGCGGAGTTTGGCTTTTAACCATTAGGTATTGGGGAGGAGGCATGGAAAGCTTTTAAGCAGCAGGATTATAATAAAAACTGCATTTTAGCAATATTATTCAGTAGCAGGGCTGGGCATATGGGTGCATGCCTGTAGTCCCAGTGACCTGGGAGGCTGAGGCAGGAGGATCGCAAGTTTGAGCCAGAGGCAGCCTGCGTAACTTAGTAAGACTCTGACTCAAGATTAAAAATAAAGAGACTGGGGGTGCAGCCCAGTAGGAGAGGACTTGCAAATTATGCATGAGGCCCTGGGTGCAGCCCTCCTACTACCCCAGAAAACAAAAAAAAGAAAGAAAATAAATCTTACTGGGCAGTAGTGTGGGGGATATGTTGGAGGTGACAGGAGCAAGGAAGGACAAGAGGTGGATCTGTAGTAACTAGCATGAGATGGATGAAACCGTCAACTAGAGCAACACTTGAGCAGACATAAGATGTTAAGGAGCAGGGCCTGGCCTGGGTGGCAGGGGGCCACCTGGTCTGAAGGAACCTTCACCCTTGGGTATGCCCAGTGAGTGCCTCTCTTGCCTCACCCTGGCTCTGGAGTGTAAGAGCTCCTGGTGGGGTAAGCAGAGGAGCGGGAATGGGAGCCAGTCCAAATGCTTGCAAGGATTCTGGCTGGGGCGAGTTTTGATGGAAACAGTTGAGTTTGAGATGACAGGGAACATCCCTGAGGAGGTTTCTGGTGGGAAATTTAATTATAGGTGGCAGAAGTTGTCAGATTGGTGAGAACGTCCAACACCGTAGCCGCTAGCCACATGCAATCATTTCTATTTAAATTCATCAAAACCGAAAGTTCCACTCTTGTGTTGCACTAGCCGCATGTCCAGTGCTCCAGGGCCACAAAGGGTTAGCGGCTGCTATGCTAGACTAACGGCTGGGGTTTAGCTCAGTGGGTAGAGCGCCGCTCCACACTTTCTGAGGACCTGGCTTCGATCATCAGCACCACAAAAATGGGAGAAGGATGTGACAGTCCACTCCCAAAACAATCAGTCATTGAAAACCCTATGAGGGTCACTATGGATCTGACTCCATGGCACCTAACAACAACTAAGTGGCAGTACACCATCCCCCTCACCACAGAAAGTCTTGCTGGACAGCCAGGTGCCAGTCCAGGAGGTGGTTTCTGGTCCCTCAGCCTCACAAGGAGCTTGAGAAGTCCAAAGTAGCCCGGCTGAGACAGAAGGGAGTATTTAATCTGATTACTCACTCTCTCTGCCCCGCACACGCACACACACATATTGATATTTAATACCATTCTAAAAACCTCCCACAGGCTAACACAGAAGCTTATTTTATTATTTTCAGGGCAGCCCAGGTTCCAGAGGACCTCCTGGGGGACACGGTGCGAAGGGCTTCCCAGGAGACCCTGTGAGTCTTCAGAGCACAGCTGCCTCTGAATTTTCTACCTGCTCCACAGTTCTAGTCCCCTTTCTCTTTGGGGAGAGGGGGTGGTAGGTGCTAACTGAGCCTTCATTGTTTGGGAAAAATCTGTCTGTTCAGTCCAGGCTGATTATTTGCATGGTTCAGAACTGGGAACAGAAGTTCCATCTCACGAATCCACAGGATATGTTGAGATTCTTGAGTTACTTTGGGGAAAACATTCCCTAGTTTTGTTTATTGGGCTTCTAATCTTGCAGGCTGTACAGTCCCTATTTAAGACTCAATGCAGGAGAATTTTATTACACATTTGAGGAAATGGCTTACAAATATTCGGACCATCAGTGAAGCTGCCATGACAGGGAAAAGCACCCTGTGGTCTGCACTATTTATTTATTTATTTATTTATTTATTTATTTATTTATTTATTTATTTTTGTTTTTGGTTTTTTGAGGCAAGATTTCACTAAGTAGCCAGGCTGGCCTGGAACTCACAATCCTCCTGCCTCAGCCCCCTGAGTGCTGGTATGACAGCTGTGGGCTACCACATCTAGCTAGCCTGCCCTCTTACAGTACTTCATTTATCAGCAAGTCTCCTTCAGACTTGGGGAAATGTTGCTTTTAGTTTTTTGAAAATTGAGAGTTTCAAATGGAAGAATTTCCCCACACCTTCCATGTGTTAACATTTAGTACTTGAACATCATGCCATTTTTCGAAAAAAGGCTGATATTTCTGGATTCTAAAATACTTGTACAATCTTCTTCTAGGGTGACCCAGGACAAAACAGCGACATCAAAGGACAAAAAGGCTCCAAAGGAGAGCAAGGAAGACAAGTAATTGGATCTATTTTACATAGATAAGCTGACTAATTCTATTATTGAGCTGAGTAACTTTAGGAAAATATGTAACCCTTCTATAACTGAACGAACACCCCTATGTCTATGTGTAAAAAGAAATAAGGCAAGTCTATAGTAGGTTTTCTGTGGGAAAAATTACTAAGTTTCTGGGAAGTAGTATCATTTGGGAAAACCTGTTGTGGAAGGATGTGTTGCTGCATCCCTTCCTCCCTTAACAGATGTCTAACCAGCAGTGTTAATGTACAGAATGATTCTAGCCTGGTACATCTAGTCTGCTGTCTTCAAAGTGTCTGATGTTTGGTGCTGATGCCTTTATAATTTATTCAGAATCTATTGCCTTATGATCTGAGATGAACTATTGTGTTCTAGGGTAGAGCTGGACAGAAAGGGACCCAAGGCACTGCTAGTTCTAGAGGCAGCCGGGTAAGTATTTCCAGATGTTCACTCTCCCTCTTTATCACTTGAAGGTGACAGAGCGCCATACAGATTATTTGGTGTGAGGGCGGCAGTGCGCACCTCTCTGGTCTGGCCCAGATGTTTCAGATGGGAGGTGCAGCCATGATCCACAGATAACTCTTACTTTACTCAGGACCTTGGGTAGGGGTGCGGATTCCTGTGGCCCTTGGGAACACCACAAGAGGAAAAGGGGGGAAAAAGGAAAAGCCTCAGGATGTTTTTGCCTTAGGGGACCGTGCAGCTCTTTATTGCCTTTCTGCCCTTACAAGGGCTGGGAGGAACCCAAAGTATATAGCTTAAAGTACTACAGCCCTTATTGCTGCCTCGAGGGCAGTGGCTGCTCCTCTGCCCCCGGTGCTAGGATAGGAGACTGTCCTCAGCTTCTGTCCTGAGGTGCTGGGCCAATGGACTGTCCTCAGCTTGATAGAAGATCCTTGAGTGTGCCGTCCAGATGTCCTGGTCTTGATGGTGGAGACGTTGTCCCATGGTCGTTGTTGTTGTCTTTGCAGGGAGAGTTCTATCTTGTTCCGATGTTCCGGCGAGAGGCAATGCAGCTACTGTTAAGTGATGCAGCTACTGTTAAGTGTGTGTTAGGTCCTGTCGAGTCAGTATCTGACTCATAGTGACCCTCATAGGGTTTTCAATGGCTGACTGTTTCGGGATTGCCTTGGGAATGGATTGCCAGGTCCTTCTCCCATTTTTTCAGTGCTGGGAATTGAACTCAGGACCTCAGAGACTGCAGCGCAGCGCTCTACCAACTGAGCTAAATCCCAGCACACAGCGATGGTAGTACAGCTCTTTATCTAGCTAGCTCCCTGACTGGCCTGAGCCAATCAGCTTCGAGTCTATTGTTCTCTTATTGTCCAATTGGAATGAGGGATGCGTAAAGAGGCTTGAAAAATTGTCCTATCACTGTACAGTAAAACTGACCAATCACAATTCAACGAAAGTGACCAATAGCATTGCAGGAAAGCACCCAATCAGGTTACAGCAATTTTGACCAATCACATTACAGAATATGTACAGAATTTCAATCCTATTCAGGCAGGGTTTTGCGTGCTGCATGTACATTACTTTTACTCTTATTTTTCTGTCTTTTCTACTAATTCTTTGAATGCTGCCTTTCCTTTTTTTGGGTTGCTTCCTTTCTCCTCCCAATAAGCCCCTACAATTTGGTGCTGCAGAGTTAGTTCATCCAGGGCTGATTCATTTGCAGGGTTTCTGGCCTTTTGGGAAGGGCTGCCTCTGCCTGCTAGGGTGTTTAGCCACATTTCTGGTCTCTGTTCACTGGGGATGTCAGTAGCACACCCTTCACCCTGCCCACTTGTGACATCCCCAAATGTCTTTGGATACTTCCCAGTGTCTGGGGTGGGGTGGGGGATGGGAGTTGGAGGCAAAATCTCCCCTGGTTGAGAAGCACTGGGATGTGGTTCATCTTTCCCCTGCTCTGAATGTCTCCGAAGAGACTCAGTGACTTCAGTGTGAATGCGCTCCCCTCATAGCTGAGCACCCATGAGCTATGTTGGAGGATCATGAACTGGGTTAACAATATGCCGTCTTTCTCCTTACATGGTGCCCATAGGAAAGAGGAGCACGAGTAAATTTTTCCTGAGTGGATGCAAACACTGGTGGTTAGGGCCAGCTCAGTGGGAACCTCAAGATCCTAGGTAACTTCATAGCACTCCATAGGGTATCCAGCCTTTCATGGCCAAAACAGCAACATTGGATTACCTCACATTTTTAAGGAACAACTAAGAAATCATTTTTCCCTTTGTGGACCAGGGAAGTTTGTTGTTAGGTGCTGATGGGTCAGTGTCCAACTCATAGGGACCCTACATACAACAGGCGGAACACTTGTCAGTGCTTCTCTGCTATTTATAGGGTTTTCAATGGTGGATTGATATTTGGGAGTGAATTGTCAGGTCCTTCTCCCAAGCCTACAGTATCTGGTGTTCCTAGGCGGTCTCCCATCTAAGTACTAACCAGGCCCAACCCTGCTTAGCTTCTGAGATCTGAAGGGATCGGAAGCCATAGTGCTACTGGGCACAGGCAGGGAAGTTAGAGATGGTATTTGTAATATCAGAAGCTCCTCTATTATGTACTCAGCATGATAAAGACAGTACTATACAAAGCCCTAGAGATTTGCCCTTGACCTTGTTTTCAGAGAGAACTGAAAGTACTCAGCTTTCTTTTCTATTGCAAATTTGGGATCTTCTTACTTGAAGGCTGGGGCCTGTAGCCCTCCTCCCTGGAGCAGAGAGTAGAGACTCTTCCTGTTCTCTTTCCTCTTGCATTTGTTTATCTTGAATCACAGTAGGTGGGCTAGGCTTCCCAGTGTGCCTGGCTACATTCTTTGGGACTTGGCTCATTTCCCCACTTAAGAGGATTAACAATTAATGAGGGGAAGAAATAGGGAATTGAGAGAAGCTAAATGTTGTTCACTTTAAAGATAAATATTGTCTTGTTGGCTTAAGAGAAATCCTTTTAGTTTGAAATAGCTTTATAACTGACACATTAATCATGTACTTTAAAAAAAAGATGTGTGGGTAGGGTAGGGGTTAATTCTTGGACACTCTTGTTAGGTGTCATTAAGTTGGGTCTGACTCATAGATACCCTTTGTACCACAGATGAAACACTCCCCAACGACGCTATGCTATACCTGGCAATATATCAGTGCTTCTCTGCTATTTCTAGGGTTTTCAATGAATTATTGATTTTTGGGAGTGGGTTGCCGGGTCTTTCTCCCAAGCCTACAGCACCTGGTGTTCCCAGGTGGTCTCCCATCCTAGTACTAATCAGGCCGGACCCTGCTGGGATCAGATGCCAAGGATCAGACGCCAGGGTGGTTAAGTTGTTGTTGTTAGGTGCCGTCGAGTCGGTATCCGACTCATAGCGACCCTCATAGGGTTTTCAATGGCTGATTATTTCGGGATTGCTTTGGGAGTGGATTGCCAGGCCCTTCTCCCAAGGACAAGGAGAAGGATGGGGCAATCCACTCCCAAAGTAATCAGTAAACAAGCAGCCATTGAACACCCTATGAGGGTCGATATGAGTTAGACTCCACGCAGTGGCACTGAACAACAACAACTTCACGGGAGGAGACACTCAACTCCCTCTTCCACTTTTACCCACTTCCCTGCTTATCCCTTCCTTTGTGAGTTTTTTTTTTTTCTGAATTAAATAACATTGATAGAAAGCAATACTGAGCTTTTCTTCCCTCTCCTTGATCTTCCCGATGAAAGTCAGAATTCCATATGAGGGTTAGAGCATCTTAAGTGAATGACAAATTCTAAATAACACAATGCAACCCGAGACATTGCTCTCAGTGGGCCAAATTTCCCCTCATTCTCCCTTGTGGAGCTGATGTTTGGTCCATTGGCTTGTTCTGAAGCACTTCAGCAGGTGGACAGTTCTGAAGTCATTTCTGTGTCACAGATGAACCAAAGTGATTGCTTTCAAAGCTTGTTTTGTGCCTAAAGTCATCATAGTTATTTCTTCACTGCACAAAATGAGCTGGCAGTTGAGAATATTCTACAGCTCCCTCAGAGGGAACATGAAGCCAGGATGCAGATGTCATTGTAGTTTTGGAAGGAAAAGAGTCAGGATCTGGAGCCTGAGCCATCCTCCCACTTGGCTCCCCTCTGGGAAGGAGGGGAGAGGCGAGGGTGTGGTAAGATGCCTGTAGTGGAGAGCCTGGGCAAGGAGAACCCACTTCTGGACAGGTGCAGGCACATAGGGCCTGAGGGGCCAGCCTGGCTTTCCTCTGAAGGACCTCGTGGTAGCATTTGGACCGTGTGGTTCAGCAGACATATTGGCCAATTCCTCCTTGTAGAATCTCATGCAGACAAACTTCATGGGCTCCTGTGATGTGTGATGTGTGGTATCTAGAAATCTTACTCTGCCCTAAGCTGCAGCAAGGAGCCCGGGGCAGAGGGAGATGGAGGTGACCTTGCTCAGCCTCCCCCTGTGGGAAGCCTCTGCTTGGGAGGCAGTGCTGTGCGGATTCCAAAGGACAGGTTCTTCGGGATGGTTCCCAGACAGTCTTCTGGATCCCACTGCCCAGAGCTTGTCAGCCCAGAGTTGGCCCTGTAATGAATTTTAGACAGGTCTGCAATTGGTCTTCCAGATGTTAGCCTGTAATTAAGTGTCCATCATGAAAATTTGTCTATGTAAAGCACCTTAGGGAAACTTTCTGTGAGCTGTTTGTTACTTATATTAATCAGGAAATGAGAGGGGCTGGTGTACCTTAGGGAACCCTCCATCCACACACACACTGACACGTTGCCTTTTCTATCCCAGGGAATGGAAGGCCGAAGGGGCCCCCAAGGTCCCCTGGTAAGTAGCCTTTATTTCCTGCCCTTAGTGGTGGAGGGGACCAAGGGGATTTTTCCTGGGGAGATGGCACTAGGCTCAAAGAGCACTGGACACCATCCCTCCTGATTGATAGGAAACTCAAGCAACTGTCAGTTCAGCTTCCAGAAACAGAATGGGCCTGACCTAAGGCAAGGTCTCCCTCGCAGATACCTTGTAGACAGACTGGATGTGCGCGAATCCAAATATCCTGAATTTAACTGATTTTCATGTGTGTGTGGAGCCAGTGTGCAAGGGAGAATAAGAAATCCACTTGTGCTCATTCCTTAGGTAGTCTGGAAGAAGAAAATTCTAGGCAGAGTGGGGGGTGAGCCATGAGTCAGACAAAATAATGCCTATGCTGTGTGTAAGTACTGTAAAGAAAAGATCTCTCTGGAAACCATGTGGAGAAAATATTAACAGGCAAACTCTCGTTCTTTAGGGGGAACCAGGGCTTCCTGGACCTCCAGGTATGCAGGGACCTGAAGGATTCCAAGGCCCACAGGTGTGTTGGAACATTTCATCTATATCAGTCTGATGAGAAGGAAGGTAGCTCTGTATAAAAATAACTGAGAAATTTTTAATCTGCGTTCCCCCCATATTCTGCATTTCTCACCACAGGGGGTGATTCTGTGATTTTTTTCCCATCAAATCTTTCCCAGCATTTGCAGCTCCTTAATGAGCCTTTATTAATGGGAGGAGAGGTAGGCTCTTTGTGTTTCCTGGCATTATGTATGCATATTGATAAGAATGAATGATTAGCACATTAATATTCTATTAGTAATTAATATTACCATCAACAAATTTTTTCTTTAATAACTGAGGTCCTGCACACAGACTCTCACAAAGGAAAGTTAGTTTGGAGTTGCAAGCTATTATTCAGTGCACCTAATGCTAAATCCAGGGGGAATATTATTTCTGAAATATCACTGATAGGACTTTAGGTAAACCATTTGCATTTTTTTTTTTTTGTGGTCATATCATGGGTAATACTGATGTCAGAAGTTAGAGCATCTGTCTCCCTGTCATCCACGCTAGAGAGAAGCCATGGTCATCCCTAGAGAATGGCCTTCTGCCACATGGGCATTTGGTCACCTTGTGGAGCCTGCTCTGTAGGGGGCTCACTTTAAGCCTGGACTTGTCTGGAGGGCCTATGTAGTTGTGCCTATCCTAAGGCCTTTCCAGGACTATTCTTCTAGAAAGTTCCAAATTAAATTTGGGAAATAATTATAATAATACCAACAATACCAAAGGATGGCAATAATGCAAATGGACTAGATTATTCATGTAACACTGCTGACAATGTAAAAAGATAGATCACTGTAGAAAAAAGTTTGGACTTAAATCAAAATTGGGATGCATGTGTATAGATAAATATTCCCACAAAAAGACATAGAAGTAGAAAGGAGGCCATTGTGTGGGGGGTTGGAGATGGAGGAGGAGAGGCACAGAGGGTAAGGGGGAAGATATGTGAGCAATGTACAATGAAACACATATGTGGAAATGTCACTATGAAATACATGTCAGAATGAAACACATTAAGTTATATATTAAAAATTTCCAATTAAAACAAATTCAGATTATTAGTACTAACTGAACTGGAATTTAGGATTTTCCCAAGCAGATCTGGGGTCTCTGAACCAAGCTACAAGCTCATGGGTTCTGTAGGCTGAGTAATCATGGAATCAGCCTAGACTTTTCTAGGCTTTTGGGGGTAGAAGTATGGACAGTGAATCTAGGGTCACCTAGGGGCCTCTGGGTAGCCAGGGGCCATTTCCTGGCAGGTGCTGTGGTGGTGAGGAATGTTGCTTCTAGGTTTTCATTCCATGAGGAAGAAGTGTGTGAGGACCATACATTTAATGGAAGACACAGCAGAACAATATACTTTGATTCATCTGGCAGAAGTCTGCTGCTAAAATGTTCTCTAGCAGTAACTGGAAAAAACATTGCTCTATATTTTAGGCATTGCTAAGGGCTTAGGCTCTGCCATCAAAGTGATCTGTTTGATTGCTTTTTTTTGTTTTCCTTTTTCTATTTTTTTTTTTTTTTGGTTTGGTTTACTTTAATTTCACCTTGTAGGGGAAGGATGAGGGTCCAATGCCCAAGTAGAGAAGTCTTGACTAAAATCTATACCACTGGGTCCGGGGCCATCCTCAATTCCTCTGTGAACACAGGCTTCATTTCAGAGATAGACAGCTGCTTGAGGAGTTGGGTTGTTGCTTTTTCTCTGAAGAAGGGATGTTTCAGAAGCACCAACCAAGAAAGTGAATTTTATTGACATCATCACATTGTATTTCTTTTGTTGTCACAAAAGGGCTTGAGTGGAAATCCTGGTGGGAAAGGAGAAAAAGGCAGCGAGGGGCAGAAAGGACCTCAGGTGAGTCAATGGCTCCCAATCTTTATTTTCCTCTGACTGCAAAGCATCTTTATAGATCATCTATTATATATTGTGTACAGAGGGATTATTTCATGTTTGGATCAAATTGTTGGTCAAATTGTTAGCATAGCTCTGCTTCCTTGTTAGCCAACACACTCCCCATCCTCCATCACCGCGATTTTCCTTGGAAAGCACAGAACCACTTCCTCAGAAAGCAACTGAAGACTAAGAAATATTGCTGAGCCATGAACATTTCCTCCCAAACCAGTCATTGTTCTGCTTTGTCTAACTTTTAAAAATGATCTGTGCCATGCATATACATCCCCTTTGGCCCTAGGATTTTTATTAGTGTTATTCATTGGAGAAAATGATAGGTTTCATTATTGATAGGGAAAAATCTGGGCGGGGGGCTGATTCCCAAGTTTTGGCACCAAAATGATTGGGAAAATCTTACTGGATGAGGGTCTGTAGACATAAGAGAAAGCACTCTGAGTAGCTGAAGATCAGGTGTATTTAAGGAAGGTGAGGAGGGACAGAGAGACAGAGAGGTCGGAGAAGTGGTGGAGAAGTCACTCAGACAGGCTGCAGCTGAGAGATGGAGAGGATTGTACTTGTTGCTGCCACGTGGGGCAGGGATGGTCCACAGCTTTTGTACTGCAGGAAGGTTCTTTGTTTGAGGCTTAGATGGGAAATTTGTTTTTGTTTTTTCCCTTGGAGGTAAGGGAGGGAGGAGGAAAGAAGGAGTGAGGTGGGGAGTTTGGAATTGCAGGAATCGCAGGAGCGCTCAGCCTTTAGGGACTGGTGACTCCTGTTGTCTTGTGAACCTTGAACTCAGGGGAGGGGAGGAAGCCCTCTGTCCCCTCAATTATGACAACATGGACTTTGATTGCCAGAACCCCTCCAAACCCCACCTTCGACTGGTCTCCTTCCTCTCCCCAAGTGATCCCCCTCTGCTTTCACGGATGATTATTTTGAGTCTAGCGTCCATGTTTGAGAGAACACAAGCACTCTTGGTCTTTCTGAGCCTGGCTTATTTCGCTCCACGTGATGAGATCATACATATTTGAAATTCATTGTCCTGAGACTCCTTGTTACTCCAATCTGTTTGATTCCTGAGTCCAGCTCTTGAATTCAGCGTCTGAATCTGTTGGTGTCCCAACAGAGGTTTAGACGGTGAGGGCTGTATATGAAACATTTTCTGAATCTGTTCAGTTCTTTGGCCCAGACAGCAGGCGTCCAGAAGGCAAGGGGTACCTAGGGTTTTAGTTGTCTCCCTAGCGGGTGTGTGGAAGCCACTTCTGCCTGTTTTTAGAACAAGAAATTAAAAGATGTCCCGCAGGCCATGGAGGACGGGCACATGGTGCTGTGTGCAAGGTGCCACCGAAGTGTCTTGTTCTAATGAAGCCAGTGCCGCCCAGCAAGTTTCCCACATTTGAAATGGACATTTGTTGGCGCGCGCCTATGATCCCAGTGACTCGGGAGGTGGAGGCAGGAGGAATGCAAATTCGAGACTGGAGGCAGTCTGCTTAATTTAGGGAGACCCTGGAGAGAGAGAGAGAGAGAGAGAGAGAGAGAGAGAGAGAGAGAGAGAGAGAGAGAGAGACAGGGAGAGATTTGTTGAGTCCAGGATGCCTTTTCTTTTTCTCCCTCTGGCCCCATATGGACTGGTGATGTTCAAAAGATGTAGCCCTGGTCCTGCTAACCAGCCCTGGGCTCTGAGGCATCTGGCCCAGCGCAGACTCTGTCCCGTGGACAGTTAGAGCTCTTGTTAAGGAGGTCACTGGGAATCGCATGAAGAAAAGTGAAACATTTCTCTTGGGGTTTCCAGGAATTGTTAACTTTTGCATCTCTCATTTTTTTCAGGGGTCTCCTGGGTTAGCAGGACCTAAGGGGAGCATTGGACGACCTGGACCTTTGGGAAGAAAGGTAACTGTTATTTCTTATAGGTTTCAAATATGGAAAGTGAAAGTACCTGTGTTCTTTCTCTGGGTTTCCTGTTAATTCCTCACGTGGCTGAATCCAGGCACCATGCACAAACCACCTGAGTTGTGCTAATACATTCTCTTCCATCCATTGAGCAAAGACTTTCTCACTGCTGACCTCTCCAAGAAGTTGCCTCTTTTACCAGGAGAGATGTTGATCTTGTCTATAATGAAACACCACCGAGAGATCTCTTCCACTCTCCGATTTATTGAATACAGCCATGTGCTCGGTGGCTGTGTTGGGCTGGGTAGGGAGTCAGAACTCAGATCTGCCTGTGTGGACGATTCTCCAGCAGTTCCCTGGGACTGTCAGCAACCTCGCAGCCTCATCAGCATCTGACTCTCTGACTTAAAACCTTTTAGGGGGTCCCTCCCCAGGGCCAGCGTCATGGGCCTGGGGGCTGTGCAGTTGCATGGGCCTCCCGAGAAGGAGCCCTGCGGGTTTAATGCTTTGCTGTCAATGTCTCAAAACTAATTTTTGAGCCAAGGGTCTAAATCTTCCTTTGAAGCCAAGCTGAGCAATCTATGTAGTCAGTTCCCCTTTCTTCATGGCCTTCAGGAAAATCTGCAGACATTAAGGTAAACAAGTTCTGCAGAGCTAATGTTCAGCATAGTGACTCTAGCTCCTGTTGATCACTTGAAATTTTGCTAAGAGTGGTTCTTAAATGCCCCCCCCCAATGAAGCAAGATAAGAAGTTGTGACGAGGTGCCGTGCTAGATGTTAACCAGCTTGGTGGTGGTAATCATCTCGAAGTATACACGTGCATCATATCGTCATGTCCCACACCTTAAACTCACACACTCTCGTTTTTCAAATGTGTGTGGGCAAAGCCAGAGGGGTATGGAGGAGCTTATGAGGCCTTTTGCCAATTGATTCCAGAGCTTCTTGGCTCATCCCCCTCCTGCAAGCCTGCCTTCTAGACAGCTGGCATCTTCCCTCCACCTTGCCCCCTCCTGCCTGCCCCCAGCTCACGTGGCGTCCCTTGGGCCCCAGCCCCCTTGTTCCTGCAGCCTCCCCTGGCTCTACAGTCTGCTGTGGACTCCTCGCCTTGGCTCCCACAGTATCTCAAACTTCATCACACATATTACAATGGTTGGCTCATTGTTTCTCTCTCCAACCAGACTGTGTGGTGAGGGCAGGGCCCCTCTGTCATGTTCAGTCATCTATTTTCCAGGACAGTAAGCAGGTCCTGGGTGGGAGGATACATCAGCAAAGGAACCCCCTTTCCCTGGAGTGAATTTTCTGCCCCTTCCCTTCTGCTTTTGTCCCTTGGGGAGAGCAGTACTGGGGCTTGCCCTGGGCAGTGCTGGGTCTCCTGCTGTCCTTTGGGAAGATCATTATTTGCGCCCCCCCCCTCCCCGGTCCCTACTGAATGCTGGCCCCTCGCTGAGAGCCTTTGGCCCTGCTGTCCAGTGGACAGGACTTCCTGTTGTGGGAACCAGGTTTGCGTTTTCCTGATCTGAAGCTCTTGTCTGTTGGCCAGGGGGAACCTGGAGTTCTTGGCGATCCAGGGCCAGTGGGCCCACGGGGACAGCGAGGAACACAGGTATGGGGTTTGGATCCTTCCCTCCTGGCTCGGGGGGCTCTGCCTTGATGGGAGGAAAATGGGGTGGGCACTGCAGGCCATTATGGAAGCATGAAGGGTGAGTCAGCATCGAAGAAGATGCATGTAGGGGGCCCCCCAAGCCCCGCGGCTCTCCTCTGCAGCTAGTCTCCCTGCTAAAGTGATGGAGAATTACGAGGGGGCATAGGGGATATGGGGCGAGTTAGAACTAGGGCTTCTCAGTGTTTTAACGTACAGCCATCTGCATGTCTGCAGTAGTCTGCCCAGTCTGGCACCTGGGCCTCCTGCCTGATCTCAGAAGCTAAGCAGGGTCCACCTGATTAGTTCTTAGATGGGAGACCACCTGGGAACACCAGATGCTGCAGGCTAGGGAGAAGGTCATGAAGCCCACTTCCAAAACAATCTGCCGTTGAAAACCCTATGAATAGCACAGAAGCACTGACAATAATGCTAGGCATGGTACAGTGTTGGGGAGTGTTTCATTCTGTTGTACATAGGGTCGCTATGAGTCAGACCTGACTTGAGAGCACCTAACAACAAAAACAAGATGGCTGTGTTGGTTCTTGAAAACTCCAGGGTGGCAAGAAGTAGGGGAGCAGGGCTAGGAAGTGGGGCTTTTCTGCTTGAGGCCTGTGCTCCTCCCAATGGCTCTGGCTATGCTGAAATCTCAGCCCATGGAACAGCCAAGAGAGGGGCGGTTATTTTATTCCTTCTACCAATGACTATGTTTATTGCAAACATTCTATGTGGATATTGTGGGAAATCTACCTAAGATAAGCCTTATTCACAGTAGCTGAGGAACAGAATCAGCCTAAGTGTCTGTCAGTGGATGCAAAGGTAAAGAAGACTGGGGACATCTCCACAAAGGGAATCCTGTCATGTGTGATGACATGGATGAACGTGGAGGACATTATGTGAAGTGAAATAAGCCAAGTGCAAAAAGAGAAATAAGGCGCCATATAATCTCACATACACATGACATGTGAACAAAGCAAATTCAGAGTAAAGGTGAATGCTGGAGACAGAGGGTGTCAAGGGGACTTTGGCCAAGGATACAAAACATCACGCAGGCGGAATAAGTTCAGGAGATTGTTGTCCATTGTGGTGACTGTAGTTAATAACAGTGTCCTGTGTTTTCTAAAATAGGAAGGAGGGGAGGGAGGAAGGGGGAAGGAACTGGTAGAAACCGTGAAGAGGTGGGGTATACAGGGAACAAATGTCTGGTTCCTGACCCGCTTTACATCCCTCAGCAAAGGCTTCTAATCGTCCTTCATGGTAGTTCCTAACTATAAAATTAGGCCAAAATGCTTGCAGAGATGGTCCAGCTTTTTCATAGTCTTAGATGTGCCTGTTTAGGCTGGGGTGCAGCTCAGTGGTAGAGCAGTACTTACTATACACATGGCTCTGGGTTCAACCTCCAGCACTGTTGGAGGGGGGGAGGCCTATTTTTTGTTATCTAATTTGAAAATAGTCTGCAGCCGTATCACTGTGGCATCTGATCCTGTCAGATCTCAGAAGCTAAACACGGTTGGGCCTGGTTAGTACTCTGATAGGAGACTGCCTGGCAATACCAGGTGCTGTAGGCTTGGGAGAAGGACCCAGCAACCCACTCCCAAAAAACAATTAGCCATTGAAAACCCTATGAATAGCAGAGAAGCAGCAACAATACTATTTTGTACATAGGGTCACTGTGAAATGGACACTGACTCGATGGCACCTAACTATAATAACAATTTAAAAATGAGCTGGGGGTTTAGCTCAGTTGGTAGAGTGCTGCTTCATACTTTCTGAGGACCTGGTTCAATCCCCAGCACTGCAATAATGGGAGAAGGATGTGGCAGTCCACTCCTGAGGCAATCCCAAGACAGTCAACCATTAAAAACCATATGAGGGTTGTCATGAGTTGGACATGACTCGATGGTGCCTAACAACAACAACAATTTGAAAATATGAGTACTCAGCAAAAAAGAAAAGGAAAAAGAAAGAATGGGAAAGGGAGAGAAATGAAAAGTTATTCCTAATCTCACCGTTTTGATATATTTATCATTAACATCCTAGTGATATTAAAGAGAAAAAGAGAGGAAGAATCCTTCTATTTTTCCTCTCAACAGAGTATCATGAGTATTTCCTCAAGTGTTCTCTCAATGTCACTTTTAATAGCTTCAAAACATTCTGTTGAACAGTTGATTCGACCGAGCTCTTTTTATTGGAGATTTAAGTTGCTCTCCGTTTTTCACTGTCATAAACAACACAGCGATGAAAAAAGAAATTCTTATTTTGGCAGTGCTGGGGATCGAACCCAGGACTTCCTGTATGCTGGGTATGTGCTGTACCACTGAGCTACCTCCCTAGCTCTCTAATTAGTTTCTGTTACTGCGGAGATGTGGGGAACGGGTCAAGAAAAGAGCTGGGAGCAGGAGTTGGGAGCCCAGGTCTGGAGGCTAGCTATGGCCCGTCCTTCCCAGCAGCAGCAGATATACCTTGGATCATTTGTGTTTCCCGTATAAAAGAATTTATACAAGACACAGAAATTCCAGTAGAAAGATTAGACTCTGTTGAGCTACCGCTGCATGGAGCTATGGTTGGATGTGGTTTTTATAGTGAGGTTCCAGCCTTTGGGGGAAGGAAAGAAATGTTTTATATCTGAAGTCTATGCCCAGAATGGGTTATTGGATTCCCAGTGCCTTCAAAGGGCTGGACTCAGAGGCAGGCACTTCAGAGGTCAGCAATCTAGGCAGCTACAGGATTGGTAAGGAAGCAGAATCCACTGGAGAATGCCCAATTCAGTCGCTGGGGATTGGCACATGTCTCACGCAATCTTTATCGTTCTTCCAGGCAGAATGCAGAAGTCATTTCCATTCTCTTGTTCTGTGTGACCAGGCTATTCCACAGGGTATTACCTATCAGGGAAGCACTGACCACCAGGTCAAAGCCTTTACAGCAGAAGAGGCTCATATTGATATGCACGGTACAGGTGGCTGGGATGCAAACGGCTGGGAAATAGGTGGCCACAGAGGCTTCTTTATTCCCTGTCTTCCAGCCTACTATGACCCTAGCATTAACACATAGAATTTCTAGAATTTGCATAGCTGGGTCAAAGATGTTAAAGTCTCTCAACTCTATTTCAGTGTGCCTTTGTTGTTGTTGTTGTTGTTAGGTGCTGTTGAGTTGGGTCCAGCTCATAGCAAACCTATGTACAACAGAACAAAGCACTCCCTCAACATTGTGCCACGCCCGGCACTATGTCAGTGCTTCTCTGCTATTTACAAGGTTTTCCACAGCACATTGTTTCAGGATTGTATCAAGAGTGGGCTTCCAGGTCCTTCTCCCATTTATGTGGTGCTGGGGATGGGTCTCAGGGCATCAGAGAGTATAGGGCAGTGCTCTGAAAACTGAGCTACATGCCAGCCCCAATGTGCCTTTAGGAAAATTCAAACAATGTGGTCCATGTGCTATGGGTAGGAGAGAGCTTGTTTACAGCCTCCATACCAACCATGGGTATTGTAGCTTGTTTTCATCTTTACCACTGGCAAAAAATGGCATCTCCTTACTGTTTCAAATTGCGTTTCTTTGGTTACTATGGAGGATGAACTTCCCCTCCCCGTGTGTCTATTGGGCATTTATAATTCTTCTTTGGGGAATTCCTCATCCACATTCTTCGGACCAGTTCCTAAGTTTCTAGGTAAGAAACCTGCCACTGAGGCCCATCCTTCTGCCTCCTGCAGTGGTGTCAGAGGAGAGCTGGCCAAAGAAGTACCGGGGCCCATATCAGGAAGGAGGAAAACCCAGCAACACATGTTCCTAGGGGTCAAGGTCACTGAGTTGGCCCCCTCTTCCTGGAAGTCCACAGTGTGGCTCTGCTGACATCATAATCTCCTCATCATAGATAGCAATTACTTTTCACTTTTGAGAAATTGAAACCGAATTGTGTTACAGGGAGATCATGGCATCCCAGGCTATGGTCATCTGGGACGAAAAGGAGTAAAGGTAAATATGGAAAACAATTATTTTTTAATTGCTAAATCAAACCTAAGTATTGCCAGAAGACCTGATCATACTGAGGAATAGTGTGTTGATGCATTTATGTTCTCTGCTGCAAATTGTAGGGCCCAAGAGGATTCCCTGGAGACGTGGGGCAGAAGGTATTGTGTGCATGAACTTCTTTTGTTGTTATCATGACTTTAACCCTCTTCCTAAGAACTGAAATAAGCCCATAGGTCTGAATGCAGTGGGAAGAAGGGCGGTTGCTTCCCCTGGGCTCCGTGAGTACCAGATATACTTAACCCTCTGAGTCTTTATATCTGAAAAGACTCTCCTGTCTTTCATCGCCTGCTGTCCGACACTTCGAACCCCTATACCTCTAGGATCCCCTCCAGTGTACTACTCTGTCCTCTTCCAGATGTCTCTGTCTTGGAGATCACATTTTACCTTAGTTATTGCTATTTGTCTCTCCTTATTGTGACCTTTGTTTCCTCTTGCCTGGAAAATTACAATATTCCTCTCTTTGATCTTCTATTTCCCTATTCTCCCTGCTTCAGTTAATCCCAAATGCTACTGTTACTAGATTTTTTCCCCTCACATCATTGCCTAATTCTGCTACTTTTTTTTGTGTGTGTGTGGCACTGGGGCTTGAACCCAGGGCTTTGCACTTGCATGCTTTGCAAGTGCTGGACCACTGAGCTGCACCCGTAGCCCCCCTTTTTTTTTACTTTTTTGAGACAGGGTCTCACTAAGTTACGCAGACTGCCTCTGGTCTTGAACTTGCAATCCTCCTGCCTCTGCCTCCCAAACCACTGGGATGACAGGCATGTGCCACTGATTATGCTACTTTTTTGATGAAGCAGCTCCCAGAATTCCTAATTGCCTACTGGACTGAAATTTGTCTTCGTGATGTAGAACCACATACACCTTCTGTTTCCACCATGGCTGCTCACATTACATCTGCATATATGAGGATTCTGTATTAAGATTTTCTTTTTCTAAAAAGTGTCCAGAAAAATGTCTTCCATGTAGTTGATGCTAAAATCAACATGCAAAATAAGGGTTATAAAACCAGAATGTCTACTTAAGCAACTACGGGGTAACAGCCAATTTTTGGATCATCCTAAAACTGTTTTTGAGTGAATTACTACAAGAGATTCTTTTGTTATGAAGAAAAGGTATAAGAAGAGTCTATATAAATAACTGTTAGAACAGGAGTTCTTATTGTAGAGGATCAATCTTCTAGTTTACTGATAAAGGGAGAGAATTAGTATATTTCAACCCCCTGATAAATGTGAAATAATCACATTGATATATAGGTATTAAGATTAATTTTCCACCAAAGTCAGATTATTATTTTTTTGCCTTTAACTTTCCCAGAAATAGTTTATGAATTTAGGAAGTAATTCACTATTAAATATTTTATGTAGTCAGTGCTCCATTTTTCCTGAGTTTCAGGTATATCCTCTGTGTTTAGTAACTAGATGGTCAGTTGATATTTACATGTAAATATCTGCATCATTAGGATACTAAAAATAGCTTAGAGAATATCTAACTGTATCAATGACTTAGTTCTCAGTGACAGAAAAAGATGGCATTTGATGTTGTGTTGACCTTCATTAATATGTAACATAATTATTATAAGATCAACTAGATTTTGGTTTGGAGAGACTTTTCTTTTGTTCTTTTGTAGCAAATATTTTAACATCTTGATTTCTTCTTTCTGAATCTTCAGGGTGATGTTGGCAATCCTGGCATCACTGGGGAGCCGGGACCCAAAGGATTTAGGGGTCTATCAGTAAGTGGCCCAAGAGTCCAGAAATGATGTTTCTTTTGCAGACTCTTCGTTTCATGTTGTAATAATCAGTATGGATTGTCAGTCCATTCCGGGGCATCTGAAATGCCACTAGCTAGCTATGTCACCTTCAATACACCTTTTCAGGTACTTGTGATAGTCAAGGCCACTTTCAACTCTGAAAGTCTATGGCTCCATGGATGTGAACTATTTTAACCATTTATGAATTGACAACTGGCCAGCTGTTGCAGAAATATCAGTGCCTTCCAGTGTTTTCTAAGGCAAATGTAATTCTAGAATTCCTGAAGCTATCCTGAAACAATCAGCCATTGAAAACCCTGAGGGTTGCTCTGAGTCAGACAACAAGAACAACAAACAATCCTAGAGTTTTAACCCTGTGCATGGAAATGAAGCTGTCATCCTTCCTTGGTGTCTGTGAGGCTTTTCTGATGATTACTCTGTCAATAGGAAGGTCTTACAGATGTTCATTGTAGCAATGGCTATGGAGATGTTCCTGTGGGCAAAGAGTAAAAGAGACACAATTCAACAAGATACTTCCCATCTGGCCACATATGTTTTGTCCATGTCCTGTCACCTGGAGGTTTGGGAATAACATAGGCCACTCATGTCCTGTTATGTGTGTGGGGGGGATCATTTTTCTTATTTGATCTTTTACACATGAGAGGTATTTTGTTTTTGTTTTTGTTTTATTTTTTAAAATAGTTCCCTGTGTGCCCTACTTTATTTTCTTTTTGTCTTGGCATCAACCCCAGTTTATGATTAATTTAGATTTAAATGCACAGCCAGTGTCAGAACAAAGCACATCAGTAGAGGAAGGGATGGAGAGGGAAATGGGTATTTGCCAATGATTAAGAATGGGTGACCTATATAACAAGGAAGCAATTTACCTGCCTTGAATTAATAGCTTTGCTCTCTTAAAAACAATGTTTTAAAATGATGAAGTCTCATTAGACTGAGGCAGTTCTCATGGATGGAAAATGGTGGGTCTAATGTATATTCCTGTCTGTAGCTCACTGCAGGCTTGAAAGGCGAAGGAGGACTTCAGGGATCACAAGGTCCTCCAGGACGAAGAGTGAGTATCGCATCAGGCTGAGTGGCAGGTGCTGGTTTTTGGTATATTTAATGTAAGGGCACAGAGTTTAAAGTTAGAAGCACTGAGTTCACCTCCAGATTCTGCTTCCCATCAGCTGTTTTCCCCGGGGGCCAGTCACTGGGTCTCTCAGTTTATTTCTAAAATGAAGGTGACATCCTGTGCTAACCACCCCAGAAGGTAGCTGTGAGGATCAGATAATCAAGTGCAAACACTCTGTGGACGTCGAGGACCACACAAATGCTAGCTGGGATTGTAATTCACTTCTGAAGGCTTGGAGTAAGGATGGGATGGCATCAGGCTCACAAAGATGCCTGGCAAAGTTCAATCCTGCAAGACAGGTGGAACAGAGTTTGCCAAAATCACTCTTGTTGCCTCCCTTTCTGAATCTTCAAAATTTAGATTCCAGAGAGATCTGGAAATATAACTGCAACTTTCCACTGTGATTCCATTGCAAGAGAAATGCCTCTGGAAGCCTTCTGAGGCAGAGTCGGGCTTATCTCCCATGGGCAAAATCACCATATGTCTATTTTAGTGCCCCTCATGTGGTTGTCGTGGTTTAGCCACCTGTCTGTCTCCCTGCCCACCCACAGTCAGGTAAGAACTATATACTGCTGGCACCTGTGTTTTGTGGAGGAGGCCCAGGCAGCATTGTGTAGAGTGGATAAACTGCTTATCTTGTTTTACACATCGAGGGGTTCTTGAACTTAGGACTTTATGAGGAAACACATGGATGGTTTCATGGTCAGATGAATCCATAGCAGAGTGAGAACCACTGACTGTGAAGGCTCCTGTGGTATAATGCTGTTTCCCTTTGTGTTGAAGAATGGTGAATGTTCTGTAATGTCAGTGAGCATTGAATCTGTGGGCTGGTGTGGTCTGCTATGGATTTATCTCCTTTCCAGATTCTGGGGATGTTGTTGGGGCCCCACCTCTTCCTGGTTTGTTGACTGCTCTGGACTAGGAAGTGGCTTCTTTGTCTCATGTGCTGGGTTCTAAGTTTTTGTTTAAGAACTCGATCAAAGATCACTTGGTCAGGACCCTCCACAGTTCTGATCTTTATAAAATGTGGCTTCCAACTCTGTTCGCCAGAAATTATCCCTCGCTCTGTTTAGGTGGTTGTGCGTTCTTTTCTGATTTCTGCCATAACTTGAAAGAAGAAGTGAAGACTGGCCACCTTCTAGGGATGTGTGTCAGAAGGACAATGTGCTCCAGCTGATGGAACTGCAGGTGCCACACAGTTCTGGTCACACCAGCCATGTACTGTAGGCCACCCAGTGTTGGCATTCCTCAGACATGGACCCATGCATTGGCTGAATGGACAGGTGGCCCAGCTGTCATTTGGAACAGAGATTCTTATGTTGACGTCCATGCTTGAGCTTCTGTGTGCATGCCTGTGTGGGTGAGCACACACATGTATATGAAAATGCACCAGGGTTAAACCTATAATAGCATTTTTCTGAAGTGAGGACACAGGCACTCGTTAGTGGCCTAAAGGGATTTCTGTGGAAAAATAACAAGAACCACTGCCTACAAGAAGCCTGATCCCAATAAAAGGAAGGAAGGGTAGAGGAAGGAAAAGCCCAAACTGCTAAGAAGTGGGTTTTTGTTGTTGTTAGGTGCTGTTGAGTCGGTGTCCAACTCACACTGACCCTATGTACAACAGGTGAAACACTATTGTCAGTGCTTCTCTGCTATTCATAGGGTTTTCAATGGCAGATTGTTTTTTGGGAGTGGGTTGCCAGGTCCATAGTACCTGGTGTTCCCAGGTGGTCTCCCATTCAAGTACTAACCAGGCCTGATCTTGCTTAGCTTCCGAGATCTGATGGGATCAGATGCCACAGTGGTATGGCTGCAGGCCTGAGAAGCAGGACTGGCTTCTTTCCAAAGCCTTCTCCACTTCACCTCACCCAGATATTTGTATTCCTTTCTTCTACAACCTCCTGGCATTGGTGAGCATGGCATGGATGCACTTCTTCTGTGTAATGATCATTTTTCTCAATTGTTCTTTTGCATATGTTGAGGTTGTTTATTCCCTTCTGCATTTTAAATTTCTTGATTTATCACATAACTGTACCTCTGAATTCTCTGTAAGTCCCTCTCCTCAGTGCTTCCCTTTGGAAAGTCAGCTGTTTGCAATTTTTTCTTTTTTATACTGGGGGTTGAACCCAGGGGCTCGAGCTTGCATGCTTTGCAAGTGCTGGACCACTGAGCTGCACCCCCAGGACTTTCTTTCTTTTTTTTTTTCACTTTTTGAGCTAAATTATGCAGACTGCCTCTGATCTCAAACTTGTGATCCTCCTGCCTCTGCCTCCCAAGCTGCTGGGATTACAGGCGTGTGCCACTGCACCCAGCTCAGCTGTTTACAATTTTAAGCATTCTTATGAGATGTGTCTTCTTTTAAGTAAGGAAATATTCTTGTTTCTTTGCTTCTTACTACCCTAGAAAAAGAATTCAGTTCACTTAGGGGAGCCCTGAGCTTATCTGATCTAACACTGAAACAGAAGTTTACATGCTGGCATAATGGTGCAGCCTGTGCAGGAGGGAGCAGGATTTTGAGTTCAAGGCCAGCCTGGGCTACATGGTGAGACCCTGTCTCAAAAAACAATTAAAAAAATTTACACCTTTGATATGAGCAGGGAAAGTGCATTATAATTTACCCACTGCATTCAGGAGTTCTTTCACCAGTCTCTGAAGCTGTACTTTTAAGAAAGAAGTGTTTTTTTAAAAAAATATAATTTATTTCATTTATTGTTGCTTTCTTTTCTCTTATCACTGAAGACTATAAAGCCAGGTGCACTGGCATGCTCCTGTAATCCCAGCCACTAGGGAGGTGGAGGCAGGAGGATTGCAAGCTCAAGGCCAGAGGTATTCTGCACAACTTAAGGAAACCTTGTCTCAAAATAAAAAAAAAAAAAAGGAGCTGGGGGTGCAGCTCAGGGGTAGAGCACTTGTCTAGCATGCATGAGACCTTGGGTTCAACCCCTCAGTACTAAAAAAAAAAACCAAACTCCAGTTTGCAAACCAATAACTTGCTTTCTCTCCCTTGTTTCTTTTTTTTTTTTTTTTCTTTTCTTTTTTTGGGATTTGGACATATTGTGTTTTTTATTGGAGTGTGTTTCCTATCTTCTTTTCTAGTAGTTTTAAGGTTTCTGGTTTTATGTTGAGGTCTCTTATCCAATTTGAGTTGACTCTCATGTAATTGAGAGATATGAGTCTATTTTCAATTTCCTGCAGATGAGTATCCAATTTTCCCAGCAACATTTGTTGAAGAGGCTATCTTTTCTCCATTGAGCATTCTTAGCATTTTGTCAAAAATGAAGTGGCTGTAGTTGTGTAGGTATATCTCTGGGTCTTCAATTCTGTTCCATTTGTCTTCAAACCTGTTTTTGTGCCAGTACCAAGCTGTTTTTGCCATGATAGCTGTGTAGTATAGTTTGAAGTCAGGTATTGTGATCCTGCCTGCACTGTTTTTGCAGCTTAAGATCGTTTCACCTATATGCAGTCTTTTGTGTTTCTGTATAGATTTTAGGATTTTTTTCTATTTCTGCAACGTCTGTCATTGGAATTTTAATGGGGATTGCATTAAATCTATAAATTGCTGTTGGTAATATAGCCATTTTTATAATATTGATTCTCCCAATCCATGAACAGGGGAGGTCTTTCCATCTTCTACTATCCTCTGCCATTTATTTCCTTAATGTTTTGAAGTTTTCCTTGTAGAGATATTTGGTTAGATTGATTCCTAAATATTTAGTTTCTTGGTAAGCTTTTGTGAAAGGGATTGTTGCCTTAATTTCCTTTTCTTCCTGGTCACAATTGGTATAAAGGAAGGCTACTGATTTTTTTGAGTGTTAATTTTGTACCCTGCTACTTTACTAAAGGAATTAATTAGGTCTAAGGGTTTTCTAGAGGAGTTTTTTTGGGTCCTTTAGGTAAAGGATCATATCTTCCACAGGTAAGGATAATCTGACCTCTTCTTTGCCTATCTGTATCCCTTCGATTTCTTTCCATACCTGGGACTTTGATCATCATATTAAATAAGAGAGGAGAGAGTGGACATCCTTGTCTTGTTCCTAACTTGCTCTTTTTGTTTGTTTGTTCCCCTAGGGTCCTAAAGGCATAGCAGGGCAGCCTGTATTTTCTGTATGTATCTCTTTATTCATGGGAAAAAACCCAACCACTTCATTGACAAATAAACATAACCTAGGAGGCCACTGTATTTATGTTCACTTTCTTTTCTTTGAATTTCCAGCAATGTGACCTAATCCAGCTGATGCGGGACCATAGTCGTGAGTATCTGTGTGTCATGGAACAAGCACAAGTGGCTAATGAGGACCCTTTGATTGATGGGAGAGTGGGGCTGTGGATGAGAGGGATGAGTTCCCTGGTGGAGAAGGCCCTGTGACAGGATTCTGTCAAGTGCCTACTGTAGGGACGTTGCACATCAAAGATAGGCAAAAAAGGGAATAAATGAAAGTGTCTTCGCCCATGAGGCATGACACAGTAAGATAAAATATGCATTTGGGAACAATTAAACACCAACTCAAAAGGTGTGTGAACTATCTCACATTACTAACATGACAGCTATGTGCAAAGGGTCTAAGGGGATGTGACATTAAGGAATGAATGTGGGCTTTAGATATAGTTGGTAGGTTGCTTTGTTCCTCAGATATAGGAGCAACTCAAGTGCAGATGGTCCTTCATGCCACCGAGGTGATAGGGTTTCCAAGGCTGTGAAACTTCTTATTGTTGTTGTCAGGTGCCATCGAGTCAGAGCCAACTCATAGTGACCCTATGAACACCAGAACAAAACACTACCCAACACTGTGCCATGCACATGATCTTTTTATGTTTGAGCCCAATGTTGCAGTCACTGTATTTCTTCTCATTTTGAGTTGTGCCACATCAGCAGCTGGAGAGCCCAGGGGCTTTACTCCATTCCTATCATTAAGGTGGACTCTACTTTGAGGAGGCAACTCTTCCCTAATTGTTTCTTGAATGCCTTGTAGCCTGGGAGGCTCATTTTGTGGCACTCTATTTGTCAATGCTTCTCTGCTATTCATAGGGTTTTCAACAGCTCATTGTTTCAGGAGTGGGTTTCCAGGTCCTTCCCCCTAGTCTGTCTTAGTCTGGAAAGTCAGCTGAAACTTATCCACCATGGGTGGCCCTGCTGGTATCTGAAATACTGGTGGCATCATAGCAACATATAAGCCCCCACAGCATCATAGCAACATGTAAGCCCCCACAGCCTGACAAGCTGACAGACACGTGGAGTTTCCAAGGCTGTGAAACTAGGGAGTCAGAAACCCAAGGGGTGAATGGAGGAAGGTATCATGGCAAAAAGAGCAAGACCAAGGCACACACAGTGATATTCTAGAAATGGGAAAGGGCTGCCATGCCTGGATAGCTTCCAATATGGCAGGAGGAAAGGAGGCAATGGAGAGAAGAGCCAAAGGAGGGCAGAGCAGGATAGTCTTGCTTGAGAGCTAGTGAGATCTTCAGCACAGGAGAGCCAGAGGTAGGGTCTGGGACCGCAGGGAGAGCAGAAGGGAGGAGCAGCGTGGGGGATGCATGTGGCATCGAGCTCTCCCAAGGCGTGGCTGGTCTTCTGGGTGAAATCCAATGACATCTTCCCAAGGAAGACCCTGGGTGGGTGGAAAGGGCTGGGGTGGTGAGGGCCAGCCATCAGAGGGGTTGGGACTTGAAGGGAGAAGTTTTCCAACATTGAATGAAGTGTGTTTGTTAGCTGGTAATTAGAGGGCTAGGGAGACTGGGCAGGTTCCATAAGCACAGGGTGCTGACTGGATCAGCGTGGAGATCAGCATAGGGTGGCTGGCCTTTAGGGCTTTGTGGATAACATCACCAGGGCCCAGGAGGTGGGACCTCTGGTCTAACAGGCTTCATCTCCTGTCCCATGGCAGTGCTGTGTCACTCAGGGATGAGGGCCTCATCCTGAGCTGGGGGCTGGGATGTTGCCCTGAGAATAAAACAGATCTAGGAGTTGGGGGTGTGGGTATGGGGAGAAATGGGGTGCTGGAGAAAGGAACAGGAGGGGCCAAATGATTAGTGCTTTGAAGGGCGAGACATAAGTAGAAGATTGAAAAAAAAACCTAAATAACGCAATATACAAAGAGGTGAAATCATGCCCAGCACAGGCGCCCAGCTTGGGCAGCCTCCCATTGGGTGGACGGGTCTTGGTCTATGCTCATGGCTTCACAGTTGGGTCTGCAGTTAGCACGTGGAAGTCCTCAGGCACACACAGGGGTCCGTGTGCAGCCTGGCGCTGTGGAGGAGGCCAAGGGCTGTGTGTACTGTTCACTGCCCGTCAGGGTCTCCATGGCCGTGAGAGGAAGACAAACATGAGGTGTTAGTTGGGTGGCTGTGATAGGCTCCTGCCCTGGTGATACCCTCTTGTATTCGATGGCTGTGACTTACCTCTTTCCTGGGAATGGAGTAAATGAAACCTGGAAGTTGTTAGGCCTGCAGGTGTACCAGCAGCTTCCCTGCTACACTCCCAGAGTGAATCAGGTGGCAGTGACATGCTGCTTTGCTCAGAGAACCCCTTGCAATCTTCCCTGTCTCTGTCTGGATAGGGAGATCACGCAGACAGCGAAGCTATGCTTTTAATCAGAGCCACACTTCAGTTCGCCCCCCTCCATTGTTCTGTGGGAAAATAGAGCCCCTCCCTGGTATCCATCAGGGGAGAAATTGAGACCCCACATTTTAGCCTTGCATTGCTGGATGGCTCTCAGAAGGCGGTAAGAAGAGAGAGAAAACAAATTGGATCTCAGCTAACTTGGCATTTAATCAGAGCCTGATCTTTTCTGCTCCTAAGACAAGAGAACAGACAGGGCCAGATAAAGGGGGAGAATTCAATCAGAACTCTGCTAAGATCTGCTGGTCATGGTGTACAAGGGGAAAAGTTGGGGAATGTTCACAGGTGAATAAGACTCTGTGGAGGTCTTCCTTACCCCTTTCACCTTGGCTTCATGTAGCTTTTAAATTTGCCTAATTTTCAATTAGAGTCAAGTAAATTCTTAAGCTCCTGCAGCCGTAGCCCGGTGGCATCTTATCCCATCAGATCTCAGAAGCTAAGCAGGGTTGGGCCTGGTTAGTATCTGGGTGGGAGACTGCTTGGGAACACCAGGGGCTGTAGACTTGGGAGATGGACCTTGCAACCCACTCCCAAAAATCAACCTGCCATTGAAAACCCTATGAATAGCAGAGAAGCACTGACAATAATGTTTCCCCTGTTGTATGTAGGGTCGCTATGAGTCAGATACCAACTCGACGGCACCTAACCACCATCACCACAACAACAACAAATTCTTAAGCTATGTTGAAATGGTGTTGTTTGGGTTATTTTTGGCACATGTTCCCAACAGGTAACAGACTTTTCTCTCTTTTTCTCCTTTTATAGCTTGTTGGAAAGGTGAGCGTTCTTACTACGCGATTTCTTGCTGGAATGACTGCTGTGCTTTGCTGAGACCCATCTGAAGGAAGCTCGTTTCCCGTGGGAAGCAGGACTTCCGTCTATACGCAGCCATTTTGGCCTTTTGGTGGTGATATAACTGCGAATGTTGTGTGCTGATCTGGTCGTGACCTGGTGACCTCGAGCCCCCCCAAACCCCCAGTTGCTGTTTCTAGGGCTCTGCAGTTTTCAGCTCCATCTCTTCCCAGCGAAGGTCCTGCATTGCTGAGGGGTTGAGGGAACTGGGCTGCCTGGCCCTGTCTGCTCCTGTCCTCATGGACGCTGGCTTCTTTGACGTGTGATGCACCCTTCCTTCCTCTGACCCATGCTCCTGCCTGTCATTTCCCCAAGTGACCACCACCTTAAGCCTCCCCTGCTGGGAATGAGTTTGCCAGGGCAGTGGCTGTGGTCACTGCTTCAGGACTCCTTAGTGTCCTGGGGTGACAGGGCCATTGAAGCTGCTCAGGTTACCCTCAGGACCTCCTGGTTTCTTGGAGGCCGGCTGAGGTGGACCCTCAGGGACTTTGAGCTTGTCCCAAAGTCTGGTGTCTTTCACTTTAATTTTTCCTCCTTTTTTTTTTTAACTGCTAAAAAATACAGTAAAATTTATTTGATATTCTTTTTTTTTCTTAGAAAAAAGGACATTTTGATGCAGCAAACATTTTGATACACTTAATAGGGAAGGCATCATTAGTTACTATAGAAGTTAGCAGAGTTTGGTTAAGGATTCTGCTTTGGATTTAGGCAGCCTGTATTCAATTGCTTTTTTTCTCTTTTCTTTCTTTTTTCCATTCCCTTTATTAGGAAATGATGGTAGAGTACAGATAATACAGCATTGGCTTTTTCCATTATGAACTATTATATCACTTTTGATAACACCTTTATCAATTTAAAAGGCTTATGGAGCTTTATGGCTAATATGTCGTAAAACTCAAATGCATATTTGGGTTATGTTACCCTATGTTTCCAATGTACTCATGAAGTTGTGTTGCTTACATTGAGATTATCCTCTCCCCCTTTATCTCTCTTTGTTGACTCTCCTCCCATCCCACCTTCTACAATCTTCACTTCCGTCTGCTAGTTCCCTCTCTCCTCCTTTCTATCCTTTATGTTGTCCCTTCTTCACTGAGCTTAACTGTGCATTTTTAATATATCAACTTATGTGTAGGATTTTTTCTTCCTTTATCACTTTAATTCTTCACAAAATACCTTGTACATAGTAGGTGCTCAGTGAGACTTCATGGGTTTGGACTAAATGTCTCAGGTACCTGGCTGGGGACTGGAAGAGGGAGGGAATAAAAACAAGCAGAAAGTGACTCCATCTTCCAGGAGAACCTGTGAGGGCAGGTCAGTCTTGGAGATGCTTATTAGCCACTTTGCCAGTAATTTTTAATCTAGAGCTGAGAAATAAGGAATACTTTAACTTCATATTCTAGTGTTCAATATTAGCTTTCATGATTTAAAATTTCTCAATAAAATTCCTTGATCCCAAATATGTATCTCAATTAATATTTTTCTATTAATATTACTAAAAACAATGTTTGGGATTCAGGATATTTTGAGTCTAATGGGTTTTAGGAGTTAGCCAGAATAGAGAGTAGCCTGAGAGATGAAGGTGCTTATTTTTAAATTTTTATTATTTTAATTTTATTATTCCTATTTATTTATTTATTTGGTTTTTTTTGAGACAGTGTCTTGCTGCATAACCTAGACTGCCTGGGAACTTGCTGTGTAGCCCAGTCTGGCCTTGAGCTCATATGGATCTTCCTTCCTCAACCTCCTGAGTGCTGGGATTACAGGTGTGCACCACCATGCCTGGCTATTTTTCCCCCTTTATTAGTAAATGATGATGGGGTACAGAGTAATACAGCAATGGCTTTTTCCATTATGCATCCTTTACATCACTTCTAGCAACACTTTCATTGACCCACAAGGTTTATGGAGGCTTATGGCTAATTTGTAGTTAAACTCTGCTAGTTACTTGGGCTATCTTCCCCTATTTTTCCAACACACTCATGAAATTGTGCTGTTTACACTGAGATTGACCTTTCCCCCTTCATCCCCCCTTATTGACCCTCCTCCCCATCCCATCCTTTCCAATCTTCACTTCCCTCTGCTAGATCCCTCCCTCCTTCTTTCCACTCCTTAAATTATCCCTTCTACACTAAGGTTAATTGTGTATTTTTTATATTTCTCTTTTTTTGTGTGTGTGGTACTGGGAGTTGAACCCAGGGCCATGCGCTTGCACACTTTGCAAGTGCTGGACCACTCTACTGCACCCCCAGCCCATTTTTTCACTTTTTGAGACAGGGTCTCGCTAAATTACACACACTGCCTCTGGTCTCGAACTTGTGATCCTCCTGCCTCTGCCTCCCAAGTCGCTGGGATTACAGGTATGTGCCACCATGTCTGGCTTCATTTTTTATATTTCAATTTATATGTAGGATTTTTTTCCTTCCTTTACGCCTGGCTATTTTAAAAAAAAAATCCTTCTTCTCTTCCTGTGTTCAGACTTCTAAAAGGACATTGAAAAATTAAGATTGATACATAGGGAAGATTCTTTATGAAATTCCTAAGGTTTAGACATCTTAAGATGATTGGGAATTGCAGAACATCCCCATTTTTACAGTCTCCCATTGCAAACCTCCTTGGTCCTGGCTGTCCCCCTCCCTCTGCTTCCTGGCCTTTAAAAGAGCCTGGCTTTCCTGAAGCTCTTGAGAGAGCACCTGTCTGGAAACAGCTTCTTTGTCCTCTGAATCCTCACAGAGAATAGCAGGCACTTTATACCTCATTGTACGGCGATCCTCCCCACCCTGAGATCCTCAAGGGCAGACCTGCGTTTGCTCCATCTGTGTATATGTTTCTCGGTGGATGTCACCTGAGCTTTGCATGGTTGGTACTTAGTAAAAATTTGTTGCACAAGTGGGTGAAAAATCTGCCAAATGACAATCCACTTCTTCAGACCGTTCTGAAGATTTGTTTTTTTGAACAAGAAGTATTCAAAGTCCCCAACAAATTATAATGTCCTTTTATTCATTTTTAAATTATGCAAATGGTGAAATTCACTTTCTGTGTGTGTGTAGTTTTTACACATACATAGAGTCATGTAACCACCCCAGTCAGCATACAATAGGTCCCTCAGCCCCCAGCCTCCAGCCAGTTTCCTTTTAAATACCAGATGGGGCGGGGGGGCTGGGAAGTTTGAGCAATGTACAGGCAAATACTAATGTTCTGCCTTGACATAGCTCCTTCACTCCCACCCAGCAGAGTCCTTTCCTTCTCTTGCTTGTAGACACCCTGACTTCTCGAGCTGGGTGAAGCCCCAGCTACCCCCTGGGTAAGCCAGCTTCCCCCGAGTGAAGAAAGGGTTGGGACAGGCTCTGACTCCTTAGGATGGTGTAAACTTCGAACTCTCATTTCTGTAGGAAAGTGTCCAGTGTACCCAACAGAGCTGGTGTTTGCCCTGGACCAGTCTTCTGCGGTCACAGAACAGAGATTTAATGAGACAAGGGACATCATGACCACCATCATCAGGGACCTTAACATCAGGGAGAGCAACTGTCCCGTGGGAGCCAGAGTCAGCGTGGTCACCTATGACTTGGACAGCCGCTACCTCATTCGCCCGTCTGACTATCGCAGCAAGAAGCAGCTCCTCCGGCTTCTTTCCCAAATACGATACCAGGTCCCCACAGAGGCCCACGACCTGGGCAATGCAATGAGGCTCGTGGCCCGCCACATGTTCAAGCGGGCGTATGCAGGCACCAGCGCAAGGAAAGTCGCAGTGTTCTTCAGCAGCAGCCAGGCCTCCAGCAGCGCATCCGTCCTCACAGCCACCATGGAGCTCAGCGCCCTGGATATCAGCCCTGCGGTCTTCGCATTCAACGAAAGAGTTTTCCTTGAGGAAGCTTTTGGGGTAAGAATCTCCCTGGGCCACTTCTTTATTTTTAAGATAGGGGTTTTGATAAGACCCAATGGGGAGTCAGGGGGGATCTGGGGCTTCTTGACCCCCCCCCCCAGGCAGTTTTGCAGAGTGGCGCGTGGGTCCATGAAATCCAATACCCAGCAATAATGATGGTCAGTAACAAGAGCAGTCATTTGCACAGCTCCTGCCCTGTGCCTGTCACTGGCCGTAGAGCTTCGGGTATGTGCTTGTGAATTCTCACGACCCTCTGATGGGAAGGCACCTGTCATCTCCACGGTGAGAGTGAGAGAGCAGAGCCCAGAGCGTTCCAATGACTTACGCAGTCTTACAGAGCAGCTGAGTGGCTGCATGAAGTCTCGAACTCAGGTCTGTCTGGAGTAAAGGCCCTTGACCATGGTGGTCCACCAGCCCTGTCCTGGCCTGTGGCTTCTCTGATTGGTCATCTGCTCACCATATCTCATGGAACGGTTGATCTAAACCTGTGATAGATAGAGTATAGGGGCCTCTGAACTCCTGAAGTGCAAAACATTTGATATGTATGAACATTTCTCCTCAAAGAGCTTCTATCATTTTTGGCTCACTGTAATCCCAGCAACTTGGGAGGTGGAGGCAGGAGGATGGAAAGCTCGAGGCCAGAGGCAGCCTGCATAACTTAGCTGGATCCTGTTTCAAGATGGAAGAGTAAAAATGGGCTGAGGGTGTGGCTCAGTGGTAGAGCGCTGGTGAAGCGTGTGAGAGGCCTTGGTTCAACTCCATAGTACGGCAAAAATAAATAAAGAAATAAAAATTTAAAATTTAAAATTAGAGAGGGTGGGGAGAGAGAGAGAGAGAGAGAGAGAGGCTTTCTAATGTGGAGAGAATCAGTCTGCTCCTAACACACCCAAGAATTCCCTGGGAAGAGGAGCCAGAGAAAGGGACAATAAGCCTGACAGGGATATAGGAAGCTGGGATCTTGTGGCTTTCAGTTTTTTTCTTCCAGGTCTTTCTGCCTCTCTAACTTTGCTCCCTGGGGAAGTAAGTGACCTTTGTGCTTTGACTTTGGCATTAAATTCTAGCCTAGGTGAAATCTGAAGGGCATGAAACTCAGCCCTCATCCCTCAGAAAGGACTGTGCCCAAACCGATGAAGTCCCCAGCAGAGAAGCGCCTCCAGCCATTCCTGTTAACGATTCTTTTTTAATCTCACCCTCTCTACAGAGTAACTGACCCAGGTACTCTCTGTTGTCACTCTGCTCTTACCAGATAATAACCTCACGCACCAATATTGGCCCGGTGTCGCGCTTGAGCCACGCACCCTCCAGCCATTCCTCATGTACACACCTCTCGGCTCTTCTGCACTCAGGACATCCCCTTCTTTCCTCCCCCTACTACCCTGTTACCAAGTCCCCTGAGTCTCTCTTCTGAAGGCAGAAAACTGCAATCCTTCTGTCTGAGAGTGTTTCCTCACATACTTAGCAATATTGGATTTTATCTACCAAACTTTGAAAATGTGACATCCAGGTGCAGTGACTCATGACTTTAAGCCCAGTGACTCAGGAGGCAAAGGCAGGAGGATCACCAGTTGGAGGCCAGAGGCTGCCTGTAAACTTAGTGAGACCCTGCCAAGATAAAAACATAAAAAAGGTGCTGGGATGCAGCTCAGTGGTAGAGCACATGCAAAGCATGTTCGAGGCCTTGGGTTCAACCTCCAACTACTGAAAAAAAAGTTTGCCGATATGGTAGATAAAAGGAGCATCCTTCTGTTGTTTTAGTCAGTATTTCTCTTGAACCTAAACATTTCTTCACAGCCATTTTCTCTTTCTGTGAAGCTGCCACCTCACATTACTTGTATCTCTTTATGTTTTATACTGTTTTTCCCCCTTTTGTGGTTCTGGGGATTGTGAGCCAAGGGCCGTGTGTGTGCACAAGCAGTCTACCACAGAGCTACCCCAACAGCCTGTACTACTTCTGTTGACAAATCTACTCTAAAGTACGTAGTTTAACCTTTAATCTCTACATTCTATCTCAAATGGAATTAAAACTGGCCATGTCCCACTGATGTTCTAGAAATTTCTAAAAATGTTTAAATATTTAGTAGATTGAATGTCTATAAATCTGATTTTCTTTTGTTGTTAGATGCTGTTGGGTTGGGTCCAACTCACAGCGGTCCTCTGTACAACAGCATGACACATTAACTGATTCTGTTCCAGGCACGTGATCTTTTTTGTTTTAGCCCATTGTTGTGGTCACTGTGTCAATACATCTGGTTGAGGGTCTTCCTTTTTTCATTGACCTGCCCCTCTCCCAAACATGATGTTCTTCTCCAGGGATTGGTCCCTCCTGACAACATGTCCTAATATGTCAGACACATCTAGCCATCCTAGCTTCTTCTAGGATGGATCTATTGGTTCTTTTGGCAGTCCATGATATATTCAGTACTCATCTCCAGCACCATAATTCAAAAGCATCAATTCTTCTCTTGTCTCCCTTCTTCAATGTTCAGCTTTCACAGTCATATCATGCAACTGAATATACCATGCCATGAGTCAGGTGAACCTTCATCTTTAATGTGATGTCTTTACTTTTCAACACTTTAAATAGGTCTTTTGCAAGAACTTTTCCCAGTGCAATGCATCTTTTGATTTCTTGACTGCTACTTCCACAGGTGTTGATTGTAGAACCAAGTAAAACAAAATCTTGGACAACTTCAGTCTTTTCTACATTTATCATGAGGTTGCTTACTGATGCAGTTATAAGGTTTTTGTTTTGCTGATGTTGAGGAACAATCCATACTGAAGGCTGTGTTCTATGATTTTTATCAGTAAATGTTTTAAATCCTCTTCACTTTCAGCAAGCAGATTGTGTCATCTGCATAATGCAGGTTGTTAATGAGTCTTCATGATGCTTCATTCTTCATAAAGTCCATCTTCCCAGATTACTTGGTCAGCATAAAGATTGAAGAGGTATGGTGAAGGATATAGCCCAGATCCACACCTTTCCTGACTTTAAGCCAGGTAGGGTTTCCTTGTTCTGTTTGAACGACTGCCTCCTGGTCCATGTACAGATTCCTCACGAGTACAGTACAGTGCTCTGGTATTCCCATTCTTTCCAATGTTATCCATAATTTGTTGTGATCCACACAGTCAAATGCCTTTGGATAGTCAATAAAACATAGGCATCTTTCTGGTGTTCTCTGCTTTTGGCTGGAGGCAATATCCACCTGACATCAGCAGTGATCTCTTCTGAATCCAGCTTGGTTTTCCAGGCAGTTCCCTGTCTATCTATAGCTGCAGTCTCTTTTGAATGATGTTTAGCAAAATTTTACTTGCATGTTATACTAATGATGTTTGATAATTTCCACATTCATTTGGATTCCCTTTCTTTGGTATAGGAATCAACATGGATCTCTTCCAGTCAGTTGGCCAGGTAGCTGTTTTCCAAACTCTTGGCATAAACAATTGAGCACCTCTAGTGCTGCATTTGTCTGTTGAAACATATCAATTGGTATTCCATCAATTCCTGGAGCCTTGTGCTTCACCAATTCCTTCAAGGCAGCTTCAACTGTGTCCTACAGTACCATTGGTCCCTGATCATATGCAACCTCTTGAAATGGTTGGTCATACACCAATTCTTTTTTATATAATGACTCTGTGTATTCCTTCTATCTTCTTTTAATGTTTCTTGTGTAATTAAATATTTTCCCTATATAATCCTTCACTATTGCTGCTCAAGGCTTGAGTTTTTTCTTCAATTCCTTAAGTTTGAGAAAAGCAGTGTGTTCTTCCCTTTTGGTTTTCTATCTTCAGCTCTTTGCACATGTCATCCTCAAGCTGCCTTTTAATCTCTGTAAATCTGATTTTCTCTATAGAATATATGTTTTTAAGTGGTCCATGATCTTCCCTCCTATGATGTTGGACAAAGTGGACAGTTATTAAATGCTCATAGTCTCCTGAAGTTTTAAAGGTTCATGTTGGTGGAAGTGACCCCTGTATCTACCATGGATCAAATTTTCCCTTTCTACCAAGTCATGTGAATCGTGAGGAAAAAACCCTCAACTTTTTGGCCCAACTTTTCCCTTTAGTTACTACCCATTTCTTGGCTCCCATACAGCAGTTTCTTAGAAAAAAAATTATCTGTATTTGCCATCTCCAGGTCCACTTTCTTCTCTCTTGCTCCCCGCCTCCTCACCTTGTGTGTTTGTGTGCATGTGTGTGTCTACCTGTCTGTCTCTCTCACACATTCATGTTCTTGATTTTTTGAGACAAGGTCTTAGTGTGTTGCCCAGGTAGACCTATAATTTACTATCTAGCCTGTGCTGGCCTTGAACTCAAGATCCTCCTGCCTCAGCCTCCTGAGTGCTGGGATTACAGGTATACACCACCACGCCTGGCTCGCGCTCTCTCTCTCTCTCTCTCTCTCTCTCTCTTTTTGAGGCAGGGGTTACTTTGTTTGCCCACGCTGATCTTGAACTTATGGACTCAAATGATTCTCCTGCCTTGGCCTCCTAGGGTGGGGACTACAGGTGTGCATCATCACGCCTGGCTCTTGCATTTTGTCTTGAACTAACCCTAGTCAAGTTTTCATTTCTACTACTGTCCTGCAAGTACTCCTGTGAAAATCACCCCTGATCACGTTTCTGGGCCCAGGAGCTGGTTCCCAGGCTGTAGCTCCCTTGGCTTAGTGTCTGGTTGTGATATTGCTGATCAAGCCTTTCTCTTGGAAACATTTATTTTTCTCCACTGGCTTTCAACCTACCTTGTTTTCCTGGGTTTTCTCTTTCCTCATTTGTTGTCCCTTCTCAGTCTACTTTTTTGACTCCTCTCTGCTTTCCTGACCTCAGAGTGCTGGCTGTCCCCACAGCCCCTTCCTCAGTGCTCTTTGCTAGCTACGCTCATTCTATTGTAACTTTCGTCCACGCTTTAGCTTTAAGTACCATTGTGAAAATTCATTTCTCCCACCTAGACTGCAGTCTCAACTCTAGATTCATAAATACAGCGCCTGCTCTGCCTTTCCACTTGCTTGTCTGGTTTCAGACTTACTAGGTCCAATATGAAATTGGATTTTTCTCCCTAAAACTTACTCTACAACCACTCAGGCTTCTCCATCTCCATTCATAAAAGTTTTATACTTCTTGCAGTTGTCCGTGATTCCTCACCTGCTCTTATATCCAATATTCTTTAGTGTACATATGTGTACATATATGTATATATGTGTGTGCATGCATGCTTACTAAAGTGTGTGTATGTATGTTATATGCTAAATACGTATACTCTATACTATATTTGTGGGAGAAGGACCTGGCAATCCACTCCCAAGGGAATCCCAAAATAGTCAGCCATTGAAAACCCTATGAGGGTTGCTACGATTCGGATACCGACTCGACGGCACCTAACAACAACAACAACATACTATATTTGTATATATGCTGAAGTATTATGTTTATACACTCTTAAGTGTATTAGTATTTATTAGTAAATACCTGATATTTAGTACTTGTGGTTTTGCCACAACACAGGGTTCAAGAGGATCTGAGGAGAGTGAGCACGACAGAGACAAGAGTCACTCCAGGAGTGTATCATGCAGGAACTCAACTTCTTTGTTTTTGCAAAGCAAGCCCTTATAAGCAGTAAACCCTGTGACCAGGGAAAACCAATTGAATATGCAGACTACAAGGGGAGGTGCTAGGTACTCATGTCAGCATGAGAAGCTCTAGGGATGTGTCACAGGAAGCCAGGGCCATCTTGCCTTTTTTTGGCCTCTACAGGTGTGCACAGGGCCCTGGGAAGTGAAGAGTGTGCTCTTCTGTTGATCCCAGATAGGCATAGTAGGCACTTACCCATCCTGGACTATCATCCTCCTGAGTTTCCCCACTGCTGGGATCCCCCACAAGTACTCATTTAAGTTTTTTTTTTTTTTTTTTGTGGTACTGGGGGTTGAACCCAGGAGCCTCACGCCTGCATGCTTTGCAAGTGCTGCACCACTGAGCTGCACCCTCAGTCCATTTTTTTACTTTTTGAGACAGGGTCTCACTAAGTTACGCAGACTGCCTCTAGTCTCGAATTTGCAATCCTCCTGCTTCTACCTCCCAAGTTGCTGGGATTGCAGGTGTGTGCCACCGCGCCTGGCTCACTCACTTAAATATTGATACTGCATAATTGTGTAAGTGCTAGTATTAGTAATATTAGGAAAACTGTATGTATTCAGGATTTGAGACTTCTTAGCATGTGCACTTTGGGTTCCTTGATCTCAATGACCATCCCCTCTTGCCTGGACTTTGCAGTCACTTTCTGACAAATGTTCTTGCCTCCATTTTTGCCCTGCTCCACAATCTGTCTCAGTACAGCAACAGCAACAACCACCACAGTGATCCTATTAAGCCCTAAGACACCAGGTCCTTCCTCTGCTGCCCCCTGCCCCACTCAGCAACTCTCCCTTTCTGTCAGGGTTAAAGCTGAGTCTTCATGGTGACCTGAGAGGCTCTGAATGACCAGCTTCCCAACCCCTCTCTCCTCTTTGACTCACTTTCTCCTCCTGCTCTCCCTCCGCCCATCCCAGACACACTGTCCCTCCACTCATCCTCAAAGAAGCCAGGCACATCTGCTTCCCAGAAGCCTTGCCCTGACTGCTTCCCCAACTATGACAACTTCCTTTCCTGCCTTTGGACTTTTACTTAAATGTCCGATTCTCAGTAAATTCTATGTACATGTTACCCCAGGGTTTCCCATCTCTATTATCCTTCGTCTTTCCTTCCTCCCTCGCTCCCTTCCTTCCTTCCTTCCTTCCTTCCTTTTCCTTCCTTTCTTCTTCCCTCCCTCCCTTCCTTCCTTTCTCTCTCTCTCTCTCTCTCTCTCTCTCTTTCTTTCTTTTTTTGTCGTACTGGGAGTTGAACCCACAGCCTCGTGCGTGCATGCTTTGCAAGTGCTGGAACTGAGTGGCACCCCTAGCCCATTTTATTTTTTTAACTTTTTGAGACAGGGTCTCACTAAATTATGCAGACTGCCTTTGGTCTTGAACTTGCCATCTTCCTGCCTCTGCCTCCCAAGTCACTGAGATTACAGGCATGTGCCACCATGCCTGGCTCTTATCTTTCTTTCTTTATCTCTAAAGTTATTATTTCCCAACATAGTAGATAATTCACTTATTTTTAAGTTTATTTTGTATCTCCCCTACTACAATGTAAGGTAGATGTTTTATCTGTTTTGTTCATTACTGTATCCCCAGCAGAAAACCTGTACCTATAACATTGTAGGCATTCAATAAATGCTTATTGAATGAATGAATAAAAATTATTGTAGAGCATTGCATTTGCTCCTGTAAATCCATTTCCTTAGTTCACCAAGTCAGCATTTAGTCTATATATGTGGGACCAAGCTCAAGTATAAAATAACAGCCAAGGCATCTGATTTCATAAAAAGTAGAGAGTAGGAGCGGGCATGGTGGTGCACACCTGTAATTTCAGCAACTTGGGAGGGAGAGGCAGGAGGATGGCAAATTCGAGACCAGAGGCAGTCTGCATAATTTAGTGAGACTGTGTTTCAAAACGTAGGACAAAAAAA
>VMDO01004636.1:61603-122748 GCA_007922755.1 Pedetes capensis | reverse complement strand
GAATCAAATTGACTACATATGTGGAAAGAGACAATGGAAAAGCTCTGTACAAAATGTCAAAACAAGACCAGGTGCTGACTGTGGATCAGACCATCAACTTCTCATATGCAAGTTCAAACTGAAGCTGAAGAAAATTAGAACAAGTATACAAGAGCCATGGTATGACCTTGAGTATATCCCACCTGAGTTCAGAGATCACCTCACAAATAGTTTTAATGCATTAGACACAAATGACAGGAGACAAGAAGAGTTGTGGAATGACATAAAAGATATCATTCAAAAAGGAAGCAAAAATTTCTTAAAAAGACAAGAAAAAAAAGAAAAGAGCAAATTACATATCAAAAGAGACAGTAGAACTTGCCCTTGAATGTCGAGCAGCTAAAGTAAAAGGAAGACATGATGAAGTTAAGGAACTAAACAGAAGATTTCAGAAGGCAGCTCGAGAAGACAGAAACAAATATTATAATGACATGTGCAAGGAGCTGGAGGCAGAAAACCAAGAGGGAAGAACAAACTCTGTGTTTCTCAAGCTTAAGGAAGTGAAGAAAAAATTCAAGCCTCCAGTGGCAGTAGTGAAAGATTCTACAGGGAAAATATTAAATGATGTAGGCAATATCAAAAGAAGGTGGGAAGAATACACAGAGTCATTATACAAGAAAGAATTGGTAGATGACCAACCATTCCAAGAGATTGCATATGAAGAGGAATCAATGGTGTTGAAGGATGGAGTGGAAACTGCTTTGAAAGAACTGGTGAAACACAGCGCTCCAGGAATTGATAGGACACCAATAGAGATATTTCAACAAACAGATGCAGCACTGGAGCTGTTAACATGTTTGTGCCAATAGGTTTGGAAAACGGCTACTTGGACAACTGACTGGAAGAGATCCATATTTGTGCCTATTCCCAAAAAAGGGGATCCAACTGAATGTGCAAACTATCCGACAATATCATTAATATCACACACAAGCAAAATTCTACTAAAGATCATTCAGAAGTGACTGCAGCAGTATATAGACAGGGAATTACCAGAAAATCAAGCGGGATTCAGAAGAGGGCAGGGAACCAGGGACATCATTGCTGATGTCAGGTGGATATTAGCTGAAAGCAGAGAATATCAGAAAGATGTCTATCTATGTTTTATTGACTAAGCAAAGGCATTTGATTATGTGGATCATAACAAATTATGATCGGAAAATGGGAATACCAGAACACCTAATTGTGCTCATGAGAAACCAGTACATGAACCAGGAGGCAGTTGTTCGAATAGAACAAGGAAACACTGAGTGGTTTAAAGTTGAGAAAGGTGTGCATCAGGGCTGTATACTTTCACCCTATCTCTTCTATTTATATGCTGAACAAATAATCCGAGAGGAAGAACGCGGCATCAAGATTGGAAGAAGACTCATTAACAACCTGTGTTATGCAGATGACACAACTCTCCTTGCTGAAAGTGAAAAGGATTTAAAACATTTACTGATGAAGATCAAAGATCATAGCCTTCAATATGGGTTACAACTAAACATCAACAAAACAGAAATCCTTACCACTGTGTTAGCATGCAACTTCACAATAAATGGAGAAAAGCTTGAGGTTGTCCAAGATTTTGCTTTGCTTGGCTCTATAATCAACACCCGTAGAAGCAGCAGTCAAGAAATCAAAAGACGCATTGCTCTAGGAAAAGCTGTGGCAAAAGATCTCTTTAGAGTATTGAAAAGCAAAGATGTCACATTGAAGACAAAGGTGCGTCTGACTCATGCCATGGTATTTTCAGTGGCACCATATGGTTGTGAAAGCTGGACATTGAACAAGAGAGATAGAAAAAGAATTGATGCTTTTGAATTGTGGTGCTGGAGACGTCTATTGAATATACCATGGACTGACAAAAGGGCCAAGAAATCTGTCCTAGAAGAAGTGCAACCAGAGTGCTCCTTGGAAGCAAGAATGGCCAGACTTCATCTTACGTATTTTGGACATGTAGTCAGGAGAGATCAATCCCTGGAGAAGGACATCATGTTGGGGGGAATGGCAGGTCAATACAAAAGAGGAAAACCCTCCACCAGATGGATTGACACAGTGTCTGCAACAATGAGCTTAAACATCAATAAGATCGTTTGCCTGGCACAGAATTGGCAAGTGTTTCGATCTGCTGTACATAGGGTCGCTATTTGTCGGACTCGACTCAACAGCACCTAACAACAACAACAACAATTTTTTATAAAAGAATAGAATAAAAAGCCTTTCTGCAACTTGAATTACATTTTCTTTCCAGTAGCTTAAAATAATATTCTTCCTTAATATAAAATTATAAAATATTATTTTAAATTATGTTTTTTATTAAGGAAGGATTGATGTAAATAGATAGGCCACCATTTTTCCACACACCAGATAATAGTGGCTTCACATGATTATTCAAAAGTGAATCGAATTTCATCAAGTCCAAGTTAAGAAACAAAAATGAAATGCTATTTAAACAGATTATGCCAGAGGTTAAACTCAATTAATATCAGCAGATTTCTTGGATTTTAATTCCAAAATCAATATGTATCGGGTTTAGGAATATTGGAAAGTAATTTTAATTGTCTGAATTTCAGTATTCTTGCTTTTAAAAACTCATAAAATAATGTCTTTCATAGGACATTTATGATAAGTAAATGGGCTAATGCATAAAAAGTTATAGCACTGTTCAGCATATTGTTGTTGTTGTTAGGTGCCTTGGAATCCTATCCAACTCATAGCAACCCTCATAGGGTTTCCAATGGTTGTTTTGGAATTGGTTCAGGAGTGGATTGCCATGTCCTTCCATTTTTGCAGTGCTGGGAATCGAACTCAGGACCTCAGAGACTGCAGAGCGGCGCTCTCTCACCTGAGCTAAACTCCAGCCCTAATTGCACGATTGCCCAGAATGTTTGTGTCATTTTTTCACATAGTTTCCCAAAAATGTTTGTTCCATTTTTCAGCCTCTCTGGCTACTACTTTGTCTATGTGAATAAATTCTGTACAATGAAATGAAAGCAGAGTCTTCCTTATAAGACAACTGTTGCATGCAACAGGTCTCCTCTTCTTTGTCCTTAAAGTCTTCTGTCCACATGCAAACATGATATCTGGGAAGGAAGGGGCCACATTAGTCCAGGAAGTGCCATTAGGAGTAATGTCTGAGGAAGAGTAAGTAATAGACTAAAATGAGATGAATCCCTTTGGACTTGTGGAACAAAGCCCGTATATTAGCCGCACACTGCCTACTTCAGACATGAATACAAATAAATTGATTTATTTCCAACCTATTTAATCCATCTTCTTTTTAGTTACTGTTCACTTCCATCTAAACCTACTTCTTCCTGATAAGAAATATTTTGTGAGAGGTAAAGACTCTCCCAAGACTTACTTTTTATTTTTGAATTAAAAATAAGATGAATCATCAGTTGAAAAATAACTTGGGGGAAGATTAGATTAAAACATTGATCAGAAAGGAGAGATAAGATAATCATTTCAAAAAATGAGCTCATCAGGAAATAACTTATCAGTAAAGAATGCTGAGTGCACTAGGGTGGTAACCACTGTCAATTTAGCAGGGAAACAAATTGTCAGGTGGTATAACTTTTCCCTAGTGTGGTGGAGATGTTTCAGTTGAGGTAGCTAGAATGCAGATAATGGGAAATTTTCACATGTGGGTTTTACAAGGAGAGAATTAAGGAGAGAAAGTATGGCAAAAAGTTGAGGGTGTTTTCCAGAGATTTATTGTTGATAAGTGCAGCACAGGACCAGATCAGTCCCAGGGGAAAGACCTGTAACAAGTGAGGGGGTAATGAGTTCAGGAGACCATAGGAATTAATGAAATTTAAGGGTTCTGTTGAAATATCCCCTACGAAGGGATATGGAGAACTTGATGAAGGCTGTTTGAGAGTCAAATGGTTGAATTCAACATTGTCTAACTTCTCCGGTGTTAAGTGCTCAGCCTAAAGATCTCCCTCCCTCACTCCATTCTTAGTGAAAATATGACTAGGTGAAAAGTTGGAACAAATTGCCTCCAGTAGTGGCAAATAAATATTAATTAATGCACAATGTTTAAACATTTCAAAGAGCAACATAAAATGGTATTACTCAAAGAGATATATCCCCAATGGTTGTAAATAAAGTCATCTTGTTGCATAAAGTCAATTGTTGCATGAAGAATTATCCTAGAAATTAGTATAAACACATGCAACACTAATAAAGACATATGCATACCTCACTACCCAAACTTTCTTTTGGTGATCTTACAAACCCATCAGAGTTGAAAATAGTTTTTCATCAATTTTTTAGAAGAAATTATATCCCTTACTGTCTAAATTTTTCCTATCTGATCTCTGTTTGATATCAGAAACAGGGATTCAAATATATCTGTATCAGAAGGAAATCCACTTAAGTGTATATGTTACATGTTTCTTTCAATTTCAATCTTTTTTTATTCTCAACATTTTGTACAGTATTATTAATAAACCTTAATAAAGTATTTTAACATTTTCTCCGCATCTCTACTTACTGTATTTGACATCTTCAATGATAACCTGCTGACTTCAGTCTTAAAACTTTTCTATCTCTTCAAACATCTTTAGACCATAGTACTTTGATTCTTCATTTGGTTGGGGTTTTTTGTAAAGGCAATCTTAACAAAAACATTAAAAAAATGCTTTGAAAATGTATGTTTCTGAAGTTTTTTCATGCAAAACGGCTAACAAGACATGTATATGTCAGAAGTAATTTTCAAAGAGTGGAGTTTAATGTGCAGAAGTGGTCAAGTGGTCAGGCTTGGCTGAGATTGCTACTATTAATGGGTATCCACAGCTCTTCTCTATTTCCCTGGGGGGCTTCATTAGCATTGCCAATGATTTAAATTGGATAGATTAGGGGTATAATTTCAGATAGTTAGAAGTCTTCAGACAAAGGAAGTTCATAAACTGTAATACATAACTCTGGAAGTTAATTTCATTCCAAGTGTAATTAGGGTACTTGAAACAGACATGAGCTTTAAACTTCTTATTTTCACTAAAGAGAGAAAAGAAAAACACTACATCAGTATCACGCATAGGTCATGAAGACTGATGGGCTTTGAGAGATGATTAAAAGCACAATTTAAAATGAGCTACAGAAATCACAGGCATCCATAAGCTAATAGCCTTAGAAACATTGGACAGAGCCTACAAGATATACAGTCATGGTTTAAATATAAAGTGTTCCCAAAAGGTCACATGCTTTCATGTTTGGTCCCCAGTTGGTAACATTGTTTGTGGAGGTAATGGAACTCATGGAATGTGGGAGGTGGGTTTTAGCTTCAGGGAAATGATATCACTGAGGGCTGGCCTTTGGATGTTTTTACCCCAGACTCACAGCCCAGCTCTCTCTCTGCTTCCTATTCACAAAGATAAAAGGTTGTTTGCTACAAGGCCCACTTTCTACTTCTGCCACACCTGACTTACTGCCACTGTGGACCAATCTTCTAAATGTGAGCTTTCAATAAACTTCTTCCCCCATAAATTTGGTTGGGTTTTCCTGTTAAAGCAACAACTGACTAATATCCCTAATATAGTTGGACACAAAATAAATATGCTCTACTTGGATAAATATTGCTGTATGCATTCTGTTTGTGTATATATACTTATATGGATATAATTTGTTATGTATCTATTATATATATATTTTTTTCAGCATGGGGGAGTTGAACTCAGGGCCTCATACATCCTAGGCAAGTGCTTTTACCACTGAATCACAATCACAAACCTTTTGTTATCTCTTATTTTGAGATGGGAATTTGCTAAGTTGTTCAGGCTGCTCATGGCCTATAACTCATGATCCTTCAACCTCAGCCTCCAGAATCACTGGGATTAGAGATGCAAACCAAAAACCCTACTTATTTTGTGCATTTTAAGCATATCAACTCATTTAATCATTCTGTGCATTTTTAAGATAACAACTTATTTAATTTATTCTTCTAAGGAGGAACTCTAGGAAAATATAAAAAGAATTCATAAGTGAGGCTCCAGGAAAAGTTCTATCTTAAAAGCTTGAAGGGTTTGCAATAGGCAGGCAGAGATGGAAGGCACAGCACATGCCAGGGAGAGTAGAAACCCATACAAAGCTTTCAGAATCGGAACACTTACAGGCCATATTGAAGTCAGAAAATTGTTGGCTGTGGATAGAAGCCACTAGTGCTTGAAAGTCAAAGAAAAATGGCAATAAAATGGGACTTATAGTTTAGGATATGATCATATTGTGAAGGGATGATGTTTAGTTTGAATTTGATCCTTGTGTAATGATTAGCCATTAAGCAGTTGGCTGAGATGACCGGATTTGGATTTTAGGAAACTGCCAGGGAATGAAAGGTCAATAAGAATGGAAAGGGAGGAGAACAGAAATATGTTCAAAAGCCAAAAGAAAGGAGATGGGGATCTAAAAGTGGAGGCAGTGACATCAAGGAGTGAAGAAAAGTGGAAATGTTCAAGGACTACTTCAGAAAACGAAGTTCCCATTTTTCTTTTAACTAGACATAGAGTGCTTTCTTTTCTTTTTCTTTTTCTTTCTTTCTTTTTTTTTTTTTTTTTTTTTTACCAGAATCGATACAGGATTGGCTGTAAAAGTGGAAAAAGAATAAAGCCCTCAGTGAGTGTGAGCTTGCTGAGACCAGGAGTGTGGGTGTGGGCTCTCAGATGATCAGTGCCTAAGATACTTCCCTGAGTGGGTGGTTCTGCGGCTCATGTATTTTTGTGGTAGTGAATATAGGAATTTTCACGCACGTGAAGGTGTTAACACATATGTCTCCACAGACTTTTAGATGCTGTTCAATTTCAAAGGGATTTTTAACATTTACCAAGATGAAACAAAACAAAATAACAATATGAAATGGGCAGAAAAAATTGAATATGAAAATGCTGAAGGACCATAGCAGGCAAACATATGTTGCCTAGGCATATCCATTTTGTTAAATTGAAGCATTGACTATAAATATAGAGCCCTTTGATATAGGTTATTTTTGTCTACACTTCACCACTTTGCTCATTAACAACATATTTTTAAAGTAGTCATCTGGATACAAAATGGTAAGGAATCTAGATTTTAAAAAGACCTGAAAGTAGAAATGAGACTATTTGGGAAGAGGAAGGGTTTCAGTAGATGGATGAAGGATAAGATCAAAGAATGTTATATCCATTTATGAAAATATCACAGTGAAACTCATTATTTTGCAGGACTAATGTATACTAATAAAACTTTTTTAAAAATGCTGAGGAGCAGTAGCACAACTTACAACTAATTATATTTTTCAGACAAAAAAGTTGTAAATTCTTTCTTAAGAATGAGTAATCTGAAATATTTCTCTTAGTGAGTCTTTCATTATCAATGGGAATTTACTACTGACTACCTTGAAGATGGGCATTTCCCAGTTAATTTGTAAATAAGGAGCCTCATGTAATCCTTATCAAAGTTTATTGATTTGACATCAGAATAGCAGGGCAATTACTGCCACAGTCTTCACCAAACCATGGATTAGTTTATCATGTCATGATTTTTTTCCATCACAAACTCTGGAAATGATGAAAATAAGTGCTATAGTTATGCAAATCTCCTGTGAGAAGATGTTTAACAGGTGAATCATAAGCCTCAAGGGAACCATAGACACTGTTATAAGTCATTTCAAAATGATTCTTATTATATATTGGAATTTTTCTCTCATTATGCTATAAAATGATATTAATGGCTATAAAACAGAACATTAGATCACCATATAAGTAATTTTTCCCAGGTTTCTTTGACCTCTATGCATCTATACAATTACATCAAGAGAATCTACTGAAAAAAGCTATTTCTTTCTTTTTCTTTTTAGTATTTTATTTACACATGTTGGTGGAGTACAGATTAATAATTCAGTTGATATATCCCTTATGCAACTATCTAATTGGTATTGCTTACATTTACACCTCTTTAAAGATTTTACAGAACATAATTAAACAAAGAAAAAGAGTAAGAATTTTAATTACCCTGTAATGATAGCCATATTCAATCATGGTTAATACTGTGATTTTTCTTTTTTTCTTTTTTGTATTTTCATAAGTGGCATTCTGTATTTTTTGATTTTTCTCTCCCTCTTTACTCCTCTACATTGTTCACTCTCCTCTCACCCATTCAACATCACCCACCCCATCCCACTTTGTCCCCTCCCCTCTTACATTGGGTCCACTTGTAATTTCCAATCTTAGGTAAGTGTGGTTGTACATTTATATATATATATATATATATATATATATATATATATATATATATATACACATTTTATATATGTGTGTATATATTATATGTGTGTATGACTGTCCCTAACAACAACATATATGTATATGTGTGTATATATATGTATGTATATATGTATATATGTATATTATTTCCTTTAAGGTAGTTTTAGCTCGCACATATAAGATAGAACATGCAATATCTCTCCTTTTCAGTCTGAGTTACTTCACTTAACATGATATTTATTTTAAGTAAAAGGCTATTTCTAAGAGAGAAAACATTTTAATATCACAATTAAAACTACTTCCAATAATACACATAAATGTGTTCACCCCATTGAAAATGAGCAGTTTGTCAAACTTTTATTAGAAAGGAAGATGTAGCAAAATTCTATCTGACTTATGGATAGGACAAATCAGTAAAATTTAAGGTATTTCATATGTTGAAACATTTTTTAAAGAATATAGTAAAACTTCTGGGAATTATGATAAGTATTGGCTGAGTTTTAACCCAAAGAATTCATCTAGGCATTTTCTGTATCTCCCTCTGGGTATTTTTCTCTTGTCATATTGATATGTTACTAAGCTTTTAATAGTCATTTCAGCAGCAATCAAAAAAGAGTTTAAATGGGAAGAATACTTCTCTCAGAAGACAATGAGTCTGGTGGATAACATAATGTTGCTGTGTAGGTCTTTTGCTTTACCTCTCTCTGGTAGTATGACTCGAGGCAAGTGACTTAACTACACTGTGTCTCCAGCTCCTCATGAGTAAAGTATGCATGATTGTAGTGCATGCCTCATATTTTGTATAATTAAATGATAGATCCATGCAAAATTCTTTGTGCAGTACAGTTGTCAGTATAAATTGAATTCAATAAATGTTGGTAATTTTTTATAAGAATTAAACTACAGGGAGAAGACAAGGGAAAGGAACAGCTTGAAAACAAAGAAAAAGATAAATCAGGATCCTGGTTTGTTGTAGAGGAAACAGATGAGAGTGAAGCATTTTCCAGCAGGAGGACCCAAGAGCAGAATGGAAAGTTGAGTCAGAATCAAGTTGCTAAAGGAACTTCACTGCTACACCAGAACCAGGAATCCCATCATGTGGACAGCCAACCATCTAATGTTCAAAGATATCCCTGATCACCTATGAACCAATAGGCAGATCACCTATAAACCAATATCTTGGTAAAGGATCATAGCACATTGAATCAGAAGCACCTGCAATCAAAGTGAGACTGGAGAAGAGCAGAGAGAGAGTTCTCTGTTGCTATAGAATAAATTGAATGCCCCCCCAACAAAAAAAATGTCATCCACTGAAACAGTTGTCAAAGTGATGGCATTCTGAGAAGTGGCCTTGGGAAGGTGTGTTTAGGTCTTGAAGGGGAGCTCTTGTGAATGAGGTTAGTGTTCTTAGTTGAAAGAGAGAAAGGAAGAAAGGAAGGAAAGAAGGAAGGAGGGTGGGAAGGAAAGAAGAAAGGAAGGAGGAAAGGAAGGAAGGAAAGAAGGCAGGGAGAAAGGGGGAGGGAGGGAGGAAGGAAAGAAAGAAGGAAGGAAGAAAAAGCTTCCCAGCTCTTCTACTATATGAAAGCACCAGCTGCCTATGAACTTCATAAGAATTTGACTATACTGGCACTGATCTCAGACTTTCAGCTTCCAAGAGTGTGAGAAACAAATGTCTGTCATCTTTAAAGCACTCAATCTATGGTGATTTGTGACAGCAACCCAAACAGACTGAGATACTATGGATAAGGTTAGTAGTACCCACATCACCTTAGATATACATGGCTCTGATTAGCAAGGTCTGACATAGCTTCTTCATTTTTTAAAATTTAAATACCAACAAATTTATATAAAGTAAAAATCACAAAATGAACTGTCACAATAAAAAAGATCTAACTATTCCCTATTTCTAACCTCTATCAGAACTTTCCGCTAATTGCAGGGTTGATGGAATTTTATTTACTAGCAAAATATGGACAGTTTATGCAAGTTCAACTCCCTGAAAGAAGAAGCAACAATGTTTTTTTGCAACAGTTAGCTCCTCTAAATTATAAATTTAGTCTATATTATCAGTTCTGAACAGCAACTCTCAAATGTTATCAGAACCTGGGGAATGGAAATGGTCCTTGCACAATGCACTTTGGACAAATTCATTCCCCAAAATTAAGTGGTGTGGGTAAATAAAGAAGACCTGTGGTAACAATACCCTCTGGTAAGTAGGTTAAATAATACTAATAATAGTAATGACACAGTGACAATGGTTTCTAACATTTACTGAGCCATTAGGATGCTCCACTCACTGTATGTTATATAATTTACTGTTTTCAGCAGCTCTCTGAATTAGATACTTACGAGAATAGTTAGAAACTACCCTCAGTTAATCTCCAAATCACATGACTAATAATAAAAGAGCACTCTGTAGGAAGTATCAAAATCCATGTAGCCAAGGTTGATAAATAGACATGTTAACTCATGCACACCACAAAGATCAAGTACATACAAAATATTATTCTAAGATTTTGGACATGAAAATGGGTAGCTATAGATTTGAGAAGTGGATTAGACCCCAAGTCAAAAGAACACATAATGGAAGCCAGGATATATTGTGTATCTGTATGTTGGAAATTACTGGAATTTATCAGCTCCACTTTTGTTACAATGTTGAATAGGAGTAAAGAGGCATGTGGGCAAGGGAGCTACATAACTTTAGGAAGAAAACATCTTGAATACTTGTGAAAAAGCAGTTGTTTCAAAATGATTTACAGTAGGAACTAGTGCTTTTCTGCTATTCATAAGGTTCTCAGTGGCTGAATGTTTTTCTGGATTGTTTTGAGAGGAGGTTGCCAGGTCCTTCTCCCATTTTTGCAGTGATGTGGATTGAACCCAGCACCTCAGAGAGCACAAGCAGCACTCTACCAACTGAGCTAAACCTTAGCCCCTGTACAATTAATATATGCTAACAAAATAGTTCATACCAATCTTAAAAATTGAATAATAGTAATAAACCCAGACTTTAAACTAAATAAAATAATATTTGTCTCCCTAGGCAATGAAATGAGAATGTTTGTAGAAAAAGAAAAAGCGATAAAAAATGTGATACAGTAGGTGACATAAAATGATCAAAACAAGCTTAGAGGTTTTTTGTTTGTTTGTTTGCAGTACTAGGAATTGAACTCATGGCTTTACACATGCTAGATGAGTGTTATGTCATGAGCTATACTCTCAGCCCATTTTTTATCTTTTATTTTGAGACAGCGTCTCCCTAAATTACACAGGCTACCAGCGGCCTTCAATTTGCCCTGCCTCCACCTCCGGAGCTCCTGAGACTACAGAAATGTGCCAGGATCCCTAGTTTAGAGGTATTTTAGAATGAGGAAATTAAGATAATTGCAACAAAACAATAATTGCCATATTGGGGGGAAATGTTTTGGAATATTTTGTCTTTAATTTTACCAGGAAGACAGAAAATGGTCACAACTTTCCAAGTAAGTCAACAAAAGGAGATCTGCACCAAGAAATACTGTGGACAAGTATTTGCATTTTAACACAAAAAAAATTTTAACAACCTAAACAACGAAGGATCAAAGAGCAGTCAAATTTTCATTCACACCTCTGTAATACTAGATGATTATAAATAATGCAATAGCCTCTATTAAATCTTTACAGGAAAGCACATGATGAAGAAAGTTTATGGCCTATAAAATTACCTTTAATAAATAATTACAACAGAGAAGTAGTCTCAGAAAAATGTACCAGTCTTAGAATATGTACCACCAATGCACTTTGCTTGAAAACCTTTGTCTTGACTAACAGATAACTCAAAAATAAGTTTTTAATAGTAATGGCTATTATTTCTTGACCATCTAGTATTTAACAGGCACTATGTTCTGGGTTTTACATATTCACTACTTTAAAAATTCTTATAATAACCCAAGGGACTACGTAATATTTCTCTATTATTTAATTAGGGATGCTATAGCAAAGTACTATAGACTAGAGGATAAAAAATCAGAAATTTATTTCTGTCAGTTCTGGAGGTTGAATAGTCCAAAATCAAGACATCAGAAAATCCGTTATCCAGTGAGAGGTGATTTTCTGGTTTGCAGATGACTATTTTCTCATTGTTTCTCACATGACAGATAGTAGAGAGTTCTCTGGGATCCATTCAGTAAGGGCACTGATTTCCCTCATGAGGGCCACATTCTCATGACACAAATATCATCCAATATCCCATATCTTCAATGCATTTTAGGAGATTTAGGTGAAACCTTAATATATTATTATCTTCTTTGAGATCCAAACATTCAGTCCAGAACAATTACTAATTTAATTTTGAAGATGAGAATACTGAATCACAAAGAAGTTAAATAACTTGTTACAGGTGATGCTAAGCCATGGAGCTATAGGTGACATGTAGCAGTCCAACTTCACAAAAATGTTCTTAACCACCATGAAGTAGAGCCTCCCGATGACGAATATTATGAAATCAAAGTTATTTAAAGATTCTTCCTTTCAATGTGTTGATGTAAGCATGGAAACATAGTTGTTGTTGATTGAAATCTTTCCTTGTTGCCCTAGCTTTCACAGAAACAGTGAATGGAGCTCTTAGACTACATACTACATATTGTTAGGTGTCATCAAGTTGGGTCCAACTCATACTGACCCCATGTACAACAGAACGAAACATTCTGTGACTCAGTGACACCCACATAACCTTATTTATGTTTAACTCCATTGTTGCAGGCACTGTGTCAATCCAACTAGTTGAGGATCTTCTTTTTCCTTGACCTGTCACTCTCCCAAACATGATGACCTCCTCCAGGGATTGGCGCTTCCTGACTTCATATCCAATATACATAGGTCAAAGTCTAGGCATCCTTGCTTCCAAGGAGCATTCTGGTTGCCCTTCTTCTAGGACAGATCTGTTGGTCCTTTTGGGAATCCATATTACATCCAATATTCATCTCCTGTACCATAATTCAAAAGCACCAATTCTTCTATTGTCTCCCTCATTCAATGTCTAGCTTTTACAACCATATGATGTGACTGATAATACCATGGCATGTTCAGCCACACACTGAAATACTTTGCACACATTTTCAATACTTTAAAGGGGTCTTCTGCAGCATCTTTTCCCAATGCAATGAATCTTTTGATTTCTTGACTGCTGCTTCCATGGGTGTTGGTTGTAGAATCAACTAAACCAAGATATAAGACAACCTCTTTTCTCCATTCATCATGAAGTTGCCCACTCACCTAGTTGTAAGGATTTTTGTTTTGTTGATGTTGAGATGCAATCCATATCAAAGGCTGTGTTCTTTGACATTCATTAGTAAATTTTTCAAATCCCCTTCACTTTCAGCAAGCAGAGCTGTGTTATCTGCATAATGCAGGTGGTTAATGAGATTTCCCACAATCATGATATTGCATTCTTCTCCATGAAGTCCAGTTTCTCTGATTATTTCCTCAGCATAGACTGACCAGGTGGAGTGAAAGAATGCAACCCTGAGTATACCTTTCTTGACTTTAAACCAAGCAGTGTTTCTTTGTTCTGTTCAAATGGCTGCCTCCAGATCCATGAACAGATTCCTCACGAGCACAATTAGGTGCTCTGGTATTCCTATTTTATACATATTTTGTTATGGTCCATATAGTCAAATAACATTGCCTATTTGATAAAACATGGATAGACATATTTCTGGTATCCTCTGCTTTCAGCTAATATCCATCTGCTGTCAGCAATGATGTCCCTGGTTCCTTGCCCTCTTCTGAATCTGGCTTAATTTTCTGGCAGTTCCCTGTCTATATACTGCTACAGGTGCTTTTGAATGATGTTAAGTAAAATTTTGCTCCTGTGTGATATCAATGATATTGTTTGATAATTTCCACATTTTATTGGATCCCCTTTCTTGGGAATAGGCACAAATAGGGATTTCTTCCTGTCAGTTGGTCAGGTGGCTGTTTTCCAAATCTCTGACATAAACATAATAGCACCACCAGTGTTGCATTTGCTTGTTAAAACATCTCTATTGGTTTTCCATCAATTCCTGGAACCCCTATGTTTCACCAATTCCTTCAAGGCAACTTCCACTTTGTCCTTTAATACCATTGGTTCCTCATCATAAGCATCCTCTTGAAATAGTTGGTCATCTACCAATTGTTTTTGTGTAATGGCCCTGTGTAATCCCTCCATTTTCTTTTGATGTTTCCTGCCACATTTAATATTTTCCCTGTATAATGTTTCACTATTGCCAGTCAGGGCTGGGATTTAGCTCAGTTGGTAGAGCACTGTGCTGCAGTCTCTGAGGTCCTGAGTTCAATTCCCAGCACCACAAAAATGGGGGAAGGACCTGGCAATCCACTCCCAAGGCAATCCCAAAACAGTCAGCCATTGAAAGCCCTATGAGGGTCACTATGAGTAGGATACCGACTCGATGGCACCTAACAACAACAACAACAACAATTGCCAGTCAAGGCTTGAATTTCTTCTTCAATTCCTTAAGCTTGAGAAAAACTGAGCATGTTCTTCCTTTTTGGTTTTCTGTCTCCAGCTCTTTGCACAGGTCATTAAAATATTTCATTTTGTCTTCTCAAGCTGCCCTTTGAAGTCTTCTGGTTTGTTCCTTAACTTCATCATGTCTTCATTTTACTTTAGCAGCTCCACATTCAAGGGCAAGTTTCAGAGTCTATTTTGACATAGAATTTGTTCTTTTCTTTTTTTTCTTGTCTTTTTAATAACCTTTTGCTTTTCTCATGAATGATGTCTTTAATGTCATACCACAGTTCATCCTGTCTTCTATCATTAATGTCTAGTGCATTAAACCTGTTCTTGAGGTGGTCCCTGAACTCAGGTCGGATATATTCAAGGTCATACCTTGGCTCTTGTACACTTGTTCTAATTTTCTTCAGTTACATTTTGGACCTGTATATGAGCAGTTTATAGTTTGATCCACAATCAGCACCTGGTCACCTTCTAACATTTGAGTTTTCCATTGTCTCTTTCCACAAATCTAGTCAACTTGATTCCTGTATGTTCCACATAATGAAGTCCATGTGTATAGCCATCGCTAATGTTGATGAAAAAATGTTTATGCAGTGAAAAGGTCACTGGTCTGAGAAAATTCTGTCATGCAACCTCCAGCATTGTTTCTGCCACCAAGGCCATATTTTCTGACTACTGAGCCTTCTTTGTTTCCAACTTTTGCATTCCAATCAACAGTAATTATCACTACATCCTGACTGCATGTTCAATCTATTTCAGATTACAGGAACTGGTACAAATCTTCCCCATCTTCATTTGTGGCCTTAATGGTGGGTGCATATATTTGAATAATAGTCATGTTAACTTGCCTTCCATGTAGGCATACGGATATTATTCTATCACTGACAGCATTGTACTGGAGGACAGATCTTGAGTTGTCTTCTTTGATGATGAGTGCAACCCTATTTATGTTTGATTTGTCATTTCCAGCATAATAGACTACATGTTTATCTGATTCAAAATGGCCCATGCCAGTCCATTTTAACTCACTTACACCTAGAATGTCAATGTTTATGCACTCCATTTCCCTTTTGGTGATTTATAATTTTCCTAGATTCATGCTATATACATTCCATGTTTCAATTATTAATGGGTGTTTACAGTTGTTCCTTCTCATTTTGAGTCATTTCACATCAGCAAATGGAAGTCCCTGGGACTTTACTCCTTTCTTTCATTAAGGTAGACTCTACTTTGAGGAAGCACCTCTTCCCCAGTCATCTTTTCAGTACCTTCCATCCTGGGTGGCTTTTTTCCAGCACTCTATCTGACAGCGTTTCTCTGCTATTCATAGAATTTTCAATGGCTAATTGTTTCAAGAGTGGACTACCTGGTCTTACACCCTAGTCTGTCTTAGTCTGAAAGCTCACCTGAAATGTGTCCAGCATAGGTGACCCTGTTTTTCTCTGTAATACCAGTAACATAGCTTTCAGCCTCATAGCAACACACAAGCTCCCACAATATGGCAAACTGACAGACATATGAGAGACCTAATACATATATTACCTTGACATTACCCAATAATACTATGCAAAGTTGAATATCCCCAAAACCAGTAATTAATGTTATATTATTAAGACTTTGTCAATAATGGAATTTGTCAGAGAATAAATATTTTTTAAAAAATTTAAAATAAATATACCAAATATCAAATGTAGTTGGTTTGGTGATAAAATTGGGTGCAAGTTTTAGCTTCTTTCTTTCCTTCTTCCATTATTTATCTATTTTTAAATATTTACTAACATTATGCAAAAACACTTTACCTTTATCATTAGAAAAATGCAAATTTAAAATTCATCATATATAGTATACAAAATATATCAAATGTTAAAAATGAAAGGTACAAACTTTTTACTAGAAGTACACTGAAATATAAATAGTAATCATCACTATGCAATGACACTATGGAAATTTTGTCTTAAGTTTTTGTTTTTCTTTTTCAATATACTAAACTACACATTTATGAAAATTTTGCTCTGCACCATTCTTGCTAGGACACCAGGTATGTGACACTGTGAGAATCAAATGTGAACTTTCTGAAGCATACTCTTGATTAGATTGACATCAGTCTTTAATGTTAATATCTTCTGATTCGGGTAGTTGACTTTCTTCTATTCTTACAATTTTATTATAAATAAAATTTATTTCCTTAATTTATTCACAAAGATGCCACCTATGGACTTTCCAAATATTTTGTGAAATCCAGATACAAAATGTTTACAGCATATTTTCAATTCAAATCCATACACATTTACTGATTCAAACATATCTGACTATTTAACTCCCCATTAGTATTAAAAATTGATGACTGGATTTATAAAAACACTTTGTTGAAATATGATTGACATCCAAAAATCTAAACCTATTTAGAATGTAAAACTTGAGTTCAGACATAAGTGTACATCAATGAAATCATCACCAATCTCTGTGCCATAAACCTATACCTCACCTTCAAAATTTTTCTACCATCTTCTTTGTTTATTAATACTTTTTTATGTGTGATAAGAACATAGATATACTCTATTTTCAAATTTTATGTGAACAATACAGTACAGTTAACAATAAGCACTACTCTGTACAGTAGACTTCTAGGACTTATTCATCTTGTGACACCTAAATTTTGTACTGTGAATAATATGTTTCTGTTTTCCCCTTCCTCTAACCTCCAGGAGTTAAATACACTCTCTGCTTTAATGTGACTATTTTATATTCATCAGAAAAGTGGCATCATATATTATTTGTCCTTCTGTGTTTGCATTATCTCACTTTGCATAATGTCATCTATGTTTATCCATTTCTCACAAATAGAATAATTTCCTTCTCTTTTAAGGCTGAATAATACCCCATTGGGGCTGGGATTTGGCTCAGTGGGTAGAGCGCTGCGCTGCAGTCTCTGAGGTCCCGAGTTCAATTCCCAGCACCGCAAAAATGGGAGAAGGACCTGGCAATCCACTCCCAAGGCAATCCCGAAATAGTCAGCCATTGAAAACCCTATGAGGGTCGCTATGAGTTGGATACCGACTCGACGGCACCTAACAACAATACCCCATTGTATGCAAATTTCACATTTGCTTTATCTATTAATTCATCATTGGACATTTAGGCTGCCTCCATGTCCTGGTTATTGTGAATAATGATGCAATGAACATGAGAATGCAGATACTGCTTTAAGATACTGATTTCAATTCTTTTGGATGTATTTCCTGAAATGAGACTGCTAGATCATGAGGTAATTTCACTTTTATTGTATTTATTTATTTATTTTTGCACTACTAGGGGGAGCTGAGCCCCCCTTGGCCTTGTACAATTTTTATAATATGGCCTTGTACATATTTTACAAGTTTTTTAGCCTAAACTGCACCCTCATCCTCCCCCTGCCCTTTTTTTTAATTGAGACAGGGTCTTGCTAAGTTACAAAGGCTACTTCTGACCTCCAACTTACCAGCCTCCTGCCTCTGGCTCCCGAGTCACTGGGATTACAGACATCAACCACCATACTTGGCTTATTTTCATTTTGGAGGTGTTTCAATGCTATTTTCTGTAGTAGCTTCACTAATTTATACTCTGTTCAATAGTATACAAAGTTCCATTTTCAACACATTCTTGCCAAATGGGCTTTTGTTGTCCTTTATAATAACCACTTTAACAGATGTGAAGTGATATCTCATTTTGGTTTCCATTTCCACTTCCTTGGAGATTAGTGATATGGATTATATTTTATCTTCTGGATAAACAGGGGCATTGGGGTTTAGCTTGGTTAAGTACTTCTCTGTGCTCTCTGAAGACATGGGTTTGATACCCAGCACCACAAAAATGGGAGAAGGATGTGGCAATCTACTCCTGAAGCAATTTCAAAAAACCCAACCATCAAAAATCCTATGAATAGCAGAGAAATACTTGCTTGGTGCCAGGCATGGCAGAGTGTTGAGAAGAGTTTTGTTCTGTTGTACACAGGGTCACTATAAGTCAGACCTGACTCAATGGCACCTAACAATAACATACTTGGAGAAATGGCTACATTACTTACATTTCAATACATTAATGAATTATAAGAAAGAGAAATTATTAAATACAATAGCATCAAAAATAATAAAATAGGAATGAAGTAAGTGAGAAATTTGTATAGTTAAAACTTTTAAAAAGTGATGAAAATTTAAGGCATACATAAATAGATGAAAAGGCACCCCTGGTTAATGGATTGTTAAAATGTCCTTAGAAATCTCTATAAAATCCCAATGAAAAAAAAATATATATATATACACATATATATATCTGAAATAGACAAAACAATTCTAGATTCAGAGAGAAAAACAAAAATCTTGAGGTAGTCAAAGCAATTTTGAGCTACAAGCTGAAGACATCACATTTCTTGATTTCCAAATATATTACAAAGCTACAGTAATCAAAACAGTGTGGAACTAGCATATAAACAGACATATACTCCAAGGGAATACAATAGATACCCCAGAAGTAAACTTATATATATAAAATCAACAGATCTTTAACAAGGGTACCAAGAATACACAATGTAGAAAGGGCAGTTTATTCAATAAATGGTGCTAAAAAATCAAATATCCACAAATAAAAGAATGAAATTGGATTTTTATCTTAATCGTGCACAAAAATCAACTCAAAATGGATTGAAAGTTTAAATGTAAAACCTGAAACTATTAAACTCCCAGAAGAAATAAGGAAACACTTCTTGATATTGGACTTGGCAAAAATTTCCTGGATATGACACCAAAAGCAAAAGCATTGGAATTAAAAATACATAAGTGTAATACCTTCAAATTAAAAATCTTTCCCATAGCAAAGGAAACAGTAAACAGAATGAAAAGGGAACCTACAGAATAAGGGAAAATAGTTGCAAGCTATACATCTTTTAAAGGTTTAATATCCAAAATTTATACAGACCTTCCACAACCTAATTGCAAATAAATAAATAAATAAATAAGCAAGCCAAATAACTTATGCCTTCCTTTTTCCTTTCTACAAAAACCTCTACTGAAAAGACCGTCTTTGTGTACATTTTAAATTAGTATCTAAGCTTTTTTTTTTTTTTTTTAATGGTTGGAAGTTGAATCCAGGGCTTTGCCCATGCTAGGCAAGCACTTTACCACTAAGTTACATTCCTGCCCCTTTTTTTATTATTTCCTTGACACTGGTTCTCATTAAATTGTTAAAGTAACCTCTGGCCTAGAACCTGTGATCCTCTTGTCTCAGCCTCCTTTGTTGCTGGGATTACAGGCATGTGCCACAATGCTGGGCAAGGCTTCTTAGCCATTATTCTCTAGAGAAATAAAACGAATTCTCTCTGTCTCTCTGTCTCTCTCTCTCTGTCTCTCTCTGTCTCTGTCTCTCTCTCTGTCTCTCTGTCTCTCTGTCTCTCTGTCTCTCTGTCTCTCTCTCTCTCTCTCTCTCTCTCTCTCTCTCTCTCTCTCTCCCTGGTTTCTTAATCAGTGATGCTCACACTAACACTGACCAAACTTTAAAGGATTGTGTTAAAAATTCTACATTCATTATGACATATGAAAAAGAAATGTACTAACCATCGTGTTTTACCACAAAAAACTTAGAGCTTACTCATAGATGAAAAAGTACCCTTAGGAAATTCATAGAGTATTTGGTAATGAATATAACGTGCCTTAAATGTACTGAAGAAATAAAAGGAGGGACTAACTATATTGTCATTAGTCAGAACAATGGGACTTGGGTTTAGCTCCGTTGGTAGAGTGCTGCTCTGCACTCTCTGAGGCTCTGGGTTTGATCCCCAGCACCACAAAAATGGAAGAAGAATGTGGCATTCTCCTCCCAAAGCAACCCTGAAACAATCAGCCATTAAAAACTCTGAGGGTTGCTATGAGTCTGACCTGACTTGATGGCACCTAACAACAACTACAGTCAGAGCAATAAAATGTGACGTGGAGAATAATTATTATACCTCTGCCTTCTTAATACAGTGGAGAAAGGTCCAGGTGGTTTAACACAAAAGAACCCTTGGGATATCATCTACAACTTTGGCAAATTTATCCATATCCACTATGTATGTGATTCAGAACCAAGATATTTTTGAAGACCAGGGGAAGTTCCTTCTCTTCGTGGCAGACTCATAGTAATTAAAACATAAAATTGATATGTAAAATCAGCACAACTGTGATGCTAAAAGCCACAAACAAAGAGCTATTTTACAAGCCAGAACACTCACAGCTCATATTTCCAGCACGTTATGTCACTGTGGGCAGAACTAAGTGAGAAAGCAAGCCTTAATAGAGTACAGTCAGTATGAAAACAATCAGAAAAGAAGAAAATGATAAAATAACATTAAATTAGGACTACTTCACCAAAGCAACCATCTAACAATAAGAATGCTATCACCAATATTTAGGGATTAGGATGCTGTGATTTTTTAAGTTTCTTTTCAGGTAGAATTTATATGGCCACTGCAGATGTTTGTTTCTAAGAATCTACTTTTTTGAGGTGTCTGTGGCTAACCACAATTTCTTCCAATTCAAATATTCCATTTTGATATGCTAAAACTTGTAGTCAGTTTATAGTCTAGTCCAGGAGACCTACATGATATTTCATCTCTTAATTATGACTTTGACATTTGGTTTTGATTTTTAGGATTTAACTCTCAATGGATAAATTTATTTCTTTGATTTCTATTATTTTAAGGGGTTGAGGTACATATCTCTTTGGGCTCCTAAATTTTTGCAATGATATAAAAAGTCTGAACTTACATTTAATAGTAATTCAATCATATGATTAGCACTTTAATTGAAAACTTTAATTGAAAAGTCCAAAGTTCCATAGGTGAGATTATTATTTATTCCTTAGAACAGCCCAGGAATAATAATTGGAACCATATAGCAAGTGGACACACATGCAGCCATGATCTGCCTCCTCAGCAGCTCAGCAAAACAAATCCTTTTTATTCCTAATTTATATTCTGCAATTTTTCTACCATAAATAATGTCTCATTTGTGCCATAACTTTAAATAAGCATACCCATACATTTGAGTATTTTTAATCTACAGAAAGATTTGGATTAATTGCTAAGACATAACTTATTCTTTTTCTACAGAGAATGAGATAAAAGAATAATTTAAAATATTTACAAGGATATTTGAATGGAACAGCAAATAAGCAAGATATGGGTTCCTCTCTGGACTTTATGTTCCAGGAGAAACTTGTTTCCCAGTTGACAGAGTACTATGTTCCTCTTAATGAAGCCTAAGTGTTCTGAATTGCTGCCTTATAATTTTCTGGACACAGCCAACTCTTGCCTGTGCCAAGAAAGAACTCCACAGTCCATTATCTTTTCAATAAGCCTGAAGATTATTTGTTTAAAAATCTTTCCCGCTGTCACTTTTAGAAGTGTCTGCAAAAGTGACTATTATAGATTCCCCCTCTAATTATAATTTCAGAGTTGCCTCATATCCATTATCTCTTATATTTCCAGAAGAACTGAACTTGAACTTAAAAAGTCACCTGTTTCTTTCCCAAGAATCATTCCTTCTTTATTCATTAATATTTTGGTTCACAAATGTTTTCCTCATGCAATCACTTACTCACTTGTCATTCTCCTGAGAGCACTTTACTGTGTATCTTCTAAGGGACAGATTGTACCATGCCCTTAATTTCTCTCTTCACTACCCACAAAATCATCACATAACACTACCAGAAATTTATCTAGTATAGAATTTTATTACTGATGTCTTTTAGCTTAAGGAACACTATAAAACTGAGGTACTATTTTCCCAGAATACCTCAGGGTACATTTCTAAAGCATGTCATCATTCAATTCAGTAAACATTTCTACAATTTAAAGAGACTTTTACTCTCAATTATGGTCAATATATAGGCAATTTGCATTTTTAAAAAACTATGGCTGAGATTCTCAATCTATTTTCTATTTTAGATCTATGTATAGTTAACAAGCAAAGATAATTTGAAATAATATTAATTCCTAATTGCTATAGTTTGGATCCCCCACATGTCTGTCAACTTGTCATGCTGTGGGGGCTTAAGTGTTGCTGTGATGCTGAAAGCTAAGCCACCAGTATTTCAGATACCAGCATGGCCACCCATGGTAGACAGGTTTCAGTTGAGCTTCCAGACTAAGATAGACTAGAGAGAAGGACTGGCAGGACACTCCCCAAAAAACTGACCATTGAAAACCTCAAGAATAGCAGAGAAGTACTGTCAAATATAGTGTCAGAAAATGAGCTCCTAAGGCTGGAGAGCATTCAAGAAACAACTGAGGAAGTGATGCCTCCTCAAAGTAGTTGTTGCTGTTGTTATATGCCGTAAAGTCGGTATCTGACTCATAGTGACCCTCATAGCTTTTTCAATGGCTGACTGTTTCAGGATTGCCTTGGGAGTGGATTGCCAGGTCCTTCTCCCATTTTTGCAGTGCTGGGAATTGAACACGGGGCCTCAGAGACTGCAGCCCAGCGCTCTACCAACTGAGGTAAATCCCAGCCCCCACCCCCCTCAAAGTAGAGTTGACATTAATGACTGGAATGAAATCAAGCCCCTGAGATCTCCTTTTGCAGATGTGGCACAACTCAAAATGAGAAGAAATATGGTGACTGCATCAATGGGCTCAAATATGAAAAGATCTTGTGCGTGGCACAGTGTTGGGTAGGGTTTTGTTCTTTGTACACAGGGTCGTTGTGAGTGGTATCCAACTCAACAGAACAGAACAATATAGTTTGGATGTTGATTTTCATTTCAGTTCCATATATAAAGGCTTGATCTTCAGGGTGGCAATATCAGGAGGTAATGTGAACCTTTAAAAGATAGGGTTTTATGGAAGGTCCTTTGGTCATTGGAGGTATGCCTCCGGCATATCCCCTCTTTCTCTCTTTCTGCTTCTTGGCTCATGATGTAAGCAGTTATTCTGACATGTGTTTCCACTATCATGCACCATTTAACCAGAAGCCCAAACAAATAAGCTACTCAGTCTTGGCTTCAAACTCCAAATTGTGACCTAGTTAAATCTTTTCTTCTTATAAGTTAATTGCCACAGGTATCTGCTTGTAGTAACATAAAACTATATACTAATGTTATCATACATTACATATTTTCAACAAATAAATTCTAATTCTGATACTCATGCTTCATTTACTAGTCTTTACACAATTTGTCACAAGAAACTTCTTGCCCCTGTCTTAAAGAATTGATATACATAAATCTCTAATCACTTTCTTAGACATACTAGTTTATATTTTTGAGCTGAGAAGGCAACTCCAAATCTAGATGTTGGCATTAGGAGTAGCAGGATGGTATAATGAAATGTGTACAGATATAAGTAAAATATTTTATTTCCTGTCTCCTACTTATTTCATGTTCAAAAAGGACCAGTTTCATATGATTGTGACTTTTAAAATTGTCATGGTTTATTTGGATGAGATTTTAAATCTATATTGGAAATCTAAGCATTATGAAGAGTTCAATGGAATGGTTCTCAATATCTACCCCACCATAATTTCAGTATGCTTTTCTGTTTTATAGTTAGAGTTCTGGATTTGATTTAGACACAGCCAGATAGTTAAATTCATATAAGACTTGAAAAGTGAAAACTTAGAGAAGGAAAGCCATGCCTTGATTCTGCTATTTAGCCTTGTTGTTGTTGTTGTTGTTAGGTGCTGTCGAGTCGGTATCCAACTCATAGTGACCCTCATAGGGTTTTCAGTGGCTGACTGTTTTGGGATTGCCTTGGGAATGGATTGCCAGGCCCTTCTCCCATTTTTGTGGAGCTGGGAATTGAACTCAGGACCTCAGAGACTGCAGTGCAGCACTCTACCAACTGAGCCAAATCCCAGCCCACTATTTAGCCTAGTGAACAATAATGTAGGAGACGTGAGGATTTTCTACAGTAGTAAGAGCAGAGATCTCACTCTTCCATCTCCATAGGACTTGGAAGGTAGGGCAGCAACACTCATTTTGCTCCTTTGAGTTATGGTTAATACATACTGGTATGCTTGTGCATCTAGACATAATATAGAGTTATGACGGCTTATTGCAGTAGTGGTATTAGTCTGGCACTTGTGGCCTTATGATTATCAAAGTGGTACTGCTCTGTTGGTAGTCATTCTGGAGCACATCTTTGAGAGACAGTACTGACCTAAATTTCCACAGTTTTCCAATGAGTATGGATGCAATTTATATCTTATAAGAAATCTTTTCCTGCTTCAAACTGAGTGGATTTTTTGGTTTACACATGAATACTGATTGATAAAATAATTGGTAATGAGTGTTTGAAAGTAATAGTTTCTGAAGGAAATGACAACTTGGAGTTAAGATTCAGTCTTAAAACCTTGGTACTGACACAAAAATAGGCCTGAGGACCAGTGGAACAGAATAGAGGACCCAGAGATATATCAACACATCTATAGCCACCTGATTTTCAACAAAGGAGCAAAGCAGCTAAATTGGAGAAAAGATAACCTTTTCAATAAATGGTGCTGAGGAACTTGGATATCTGCTTGCAGAAAAATGAAAACTCACACACATCTCTCAATATGCATGAGAGTTAACTTGAAATGAATAAAAAACCTCAACATAAAACCAGAAGTGTTAAAATTGATAGAAGAAAAGGTAGGCAATATGCTCCAACATATAGGCATAAGAAAGCATTTCCCTAATAGGAATCTAATCGCTCAGGAAATCACAACAAGAATAGATAAATGAGATTACATGAAATTAAAAAGCTTCTGTACAGCAAAGGAAATAATCAACAGAGTCAAGGAAGTCCCCACTGAATGGGAAAAAAATCTTCACATAATATACATCAGACAGAGGACTAATTTCCAGAATTTATAAAGAACTCAAGAATGCAATTCCAAAGAAAACAAATAACACAATACACAAGTGGGCAAAGAAACTGAACAGACAGTTCTCAAATGAAGAAGCTCATAAGGCCATGAAAAACATGAAAAAATGCTCAATATCCCTAGCCATTAGGGAAATACAAATCAAAACAACTCTGAGATTCCACCTTACTCCAGTAAGAATGGCCAAGATCTATAAAACAAATAACAATAAATGCTGGCCAGGCTGTGGAGAAAAAGGAACCCTCTTACACTGCTGATGGAGTTGTAAATTGTTTTAACCACTTTGGGAATCAATATGGAGGTACCTCAGAAAACTAAAAATAGAGCTACCCTATGACTCACCTATACCACTGTTGGGAATATACACAAAGGGAGATGAGTCATCATACTACAGAGACATTTGTATCTCCATGTTCAAAGTAGCACTTTTCACAATAGCAAGGATATGGAATCAACCAAAGTGTCTGTCAACAGAAGAATGGATAAAAAAAACTATGGTACATATACACAATGGAATACTACTCAGCAATTAAAAAAATGAAATGATGTCATTTGCAGCAAACTGGATAGAATCAGAGAAAATTATCTTAAGTGAACATACACAAGCCCAAAAAGAGAAATACCACATGTTCCCACTCATATGTGGGAGCTGAATCAAATTTAAAAGAAGGAAAAATTCCTATACATAAACTGGAACATAACAAAAAGCTCATGTGCACTTAGCGGAGAAGGGACAGTTCAAGGAATAGAAAGAAGGAGGAAGGGATCTAGCAAAAGGAAGCAAGGATAAGAAAAGATGGGAGGGGGAGGAGGGACTAGGAGGAGTGAGGAATGAGAGAGAGGTCAACCTCAGAGTAAACAGCTCAATTTTAATAGTTCAGGAAGTAATAATAATAATAATACCAATAATACCAAAGGATGGGAATAATACAAATGGACTAGATTACCCATGTAATACTGCTGAGTTATAAAAATGTAGATCACTATATAAGAGAGTTTGAACTTAGATCAAAATTGGGATGCATGTGTGTAGATAATCATTCCTACAAAAAGACACACAAGTAGAAACCAGAACATTGGTGGAGGGGTGGGTGATGGAGAGGAGGGGCACAAGAGGGTAAAGGGGAAGTTATGTGAACAATGTACAATGGAATGCATATATGGAAATGTCACAATGAATACATATCAAAATGAAACACATCAAGTTGTACATTAAAAATTTCCAATAAAAAAGATGCAGTTTTAAATTCCCAATGTTCTGTCTAGCATTAGAAGACTGAGCTATGGGTAGTGTATGACATTCAGAGGTAGAAGGGTTGTAATTACCAATTATATTGGTTGAAGTCATAGACTAAATATTTAAGGACTATATTTGAATCCCAGTTTCCATTAGAGATCTGCTCCTTGTTTCTATACTATACATTGCTTTCTGTAAAATTTCAAAGTCTATACACTAATGATTTTTCTGATAAATCTGACCAACAACTCACTTTATCTGTTCAATTGACCTCATGCAGCATTAAATTAAGGCTATTATCAATAGGATCTTGACAAATATCAAATTATTTGAAAATTCAGTGACTGAATAATTCAAAGAAATTAAGTATAAATGGATTGATTTTGATTTTACTTTTGAAGCAATTGGAATTATGATTCATAATTTTATAACACACTATATAGGAATATGATGGATGTTCATTTTCTATGTTCTGGATGAAGTCAATTGACATAATTTCAAATGGAGGTTCTCTGTGGGCGGAAGTATGATTTTCATAAAGTTTTATTAAATATGTGAATATTTCATATTCCAATTAATTTATTTAAAAGCTAAAGAATTATAGAATTATAGAACCAACAGCTGTTTAATAGAAAGATCACTGTTTCTAAATTCAAAATATTAAAAATATGTTTAAGACAAATTATTTAGCCTTTACTCAAAATGCTGAAATTATCTAAAATGCAGAACAAAGGCAAGAAAATATAAAAAAGGAGGTTGAGGGACATGGAGAAGAGAGTGAAAAAATCTAACATATACCTACTTGGCATTTCAGAAAAAGTAAGGAGAAAGTATAGGGAGAATTAATTTTATTGCAACAAATAATGACTGCCAGGTGTGGTATTCCATGCCTGTAATCCCAGTGCATGGGAGACAGAGGCAGGAGGGTTGATGCTTATTGAAGGCCAACCTGGTCTACCTAACAAGTTCCAGGCCTGCCTGGGCTACACAGTTAGACTTTGTCTCAAAAAATCAAAATAAATAAATAAACAAACAAATAAAATGAGAATTTTCTATAACGGATTGAACAATCCACAGATTCAAAGATTCCCAGTGGCCAGGCAGTGTGGTGCATGCCTGTAATCCCAGCAGCTCAGAAGGTAGAGGCAGGAGGATGAAAAGTTCAAAGCCAGAGATAGCCTGCATAACTTAGCCAGATCCTGTCTCAAGATAAAGCACATAAAATAGGCTGTGGATGCAGCTCAGTGGTAGAGTGTTTTCAAAAGCAAGGGTGAGGCCCCAAGTTCAACTCCTTAGTAAAAAAAGAGAGAGAGAAAGAGAGAGAATTCCCCAGTGAATATAAATTGATAGCTTTGCAAAAGATGGGCATAAATCTTGACAATAGGATTATAGATGAATGGAGACAACAAATACTAATCAAGTGTGAGCAATATGGGAGCCCAGTGATTGGCACAAGAGCATGCAATCAAGCAGTTTTCAACACATGTTTTTGTGCACTGGTAGTTCAGGTCATTGGAAAGAGTTATGGAATGGTACTCAACATCTATATGTAAATAGGCATACAATAGTACTTTCCTACATCGCAACACTTGTTGTGGGATAGTTGAGAATACCAGACAAAAAAAATGATGTGATTGGGCCTTATTCTGCCCAGTGTAAGTTTATAAAGTGTTATAAAATTTTGTCTATAAAGTTATCAAAGCAAATAATACCCTAGTGCCACAAAATTATTACAAATTATTATCTACTGCTTCAGTTCTATTGTTATCAAGACATTACCTATAGCTGCATCATTTTTATAGTACAAAGAACAGATGTTTGATGTTATAGAAATTATAATAATATATGATGAAAAACAAGTCCTTAGTAGTGACATTCTATGTGTATAGGAATACATTTTTCTAAGTAGAAAGTGAAATTGTACGATTCTGCATTCTGAAAATAGTCCTGAATTATCTTAAAATGCTGATGAATTAAGTTTATATTAAATGGTGAATGTGATTACTATCCCTGTGTCAAAATTTTCTATATAACATAAAATTACCCATAGTATAATGTTTGAATAACTAAATATCAAGATGCACAATAAATATCTGGTGGTATGAATTAATATTAACAGTAAATAGAAAAGTTTAGTATTTGAAAACATGGAAGACCAAATCCTAGAATCCTGATTGCTGCTTTTGCTTACTTAGACTCTAAGATTAATTGCAAATTTATTCATTGTCTTCTGCTACTTTCTGACTAAAACAAAATTGTGTTCACTTCTTAAATTTATACTTCCTCTTACTTATTTGTGATGTAGTATGTATATATGAGAATAATGAGTAATGAAGACAAGATAAATATTCTATATTCATTCTTGGACCTTGAAAGAGACTCATTTCTTTCAATTACAACATTTTCAAATTCCATTACAGTTTCTAATGCTCTCATTTTAGCCTCACCCATGTCATATTAATTGTATTTTTTATGAAATATTCCTTACCAGGTAATTTTTGTTTGACATTAAACTTTAATATCTCTTTAGTCCCAGATTCTTTATGATAGGAAATAGAGTTATTTATTTTCCTAGGGCCTCATATACCAGTCATGACCCACTTGCCTGAACCCAGGCACCTACATACTTCCAGGAGGACTGTACTGATATTGCACATTGTGAATGTAAATGGTCTCTCATCCCTGGGTAAACTAAGCATGAGTAATTATATATATATATATATATATATATATATATATGTCAAAACATATATTTTTTCAGAATGCAATATATATATACATATGTATGTGTACATATATGTGTATATGTGTGTATATATATACATATCTATATATACACATACATACATATATACACACATATATCATTATACATATACAACCATGTCTCTGAAATATGAGTTTTGTTTTATAAATATTTATACTTTTATGTTAACATGTACGCTCATAAATGTTAACAATTTGATTATATGTTATATGGTTTTTAAATTGGCTGTTTTGTGTTAATTAAAAAGTACAATTTACATGAATGTTGGCAATAGTCTATTTTTTTATTTTCCTCTTTTGTTATACATATTTTCAAATTTTATTTTTGCTTTTAGCATTTTTCAAAGTGAAAAGAAAATTTTATTTGAGTGTACTGGCTAACATTTCTAAGTGTATGTGAACTTTTGTCCCTCTTTAATAGGGATTGCCTCTCTCAACACAAAGGAGTGATTCAGTGTCTGTGTTTACTTTTTTTACTTAAGTTAATTAAGTGATCCTAATAAATCATTTTATTCAAGCATTTGAACGGAGCTACGCAGGCAAGGTGTCCACAACCTAGTTCTTATCTTTCCTTAGTTCAAGAGTTTTCATGCTTAATTGCAGTGGAATGAGATATAGTGTACACTTTCTTTGAATTTCTTTTGTGCTTCAATTAGTTTGAAGTTGCTCTTTCTCTTATTCATAGAAGTCATAGCTACAATATTGACTTGTTAGGTGCCCTTGAGTCAGTATCCGACTCATAGCAACCCTGTGTACAACAGGCGAAACACTATTGTCAGTGCTTCTCTGCTGCTCACAGGGTTTTCAATGGCAGATTGATTTTTGGGAGTAGGTTGCCTGGTCTGTCTCCCAAGCCTACAGCACCTGGTGTTCCTAGGTGGTCTCCCATTCAAGTACTAACCAGGCCTGACCCTACTTAGCCTCTGAGATCTGACGGGATTAGATGCCACAGGGCTACAGCTGCAGGCAAGATATTGACTATGAGTACACAAAATATGATTTTCAGTATGGTATTCTACCTTAACTTCAGCACTTCCAAAAGTTACTTATAGGCATCATGAAGTTCAACATAATTGCTAGACAGAATAGCATTTTCCTCTTGATGCAGAAATTCAGTTGTCCTCACTGGAATAGACTTTAAAATATACTTTAAAGTAGCACCTGCACATATCTGTTACTCTCCTGGTAGTTTGATGGTTATAGACTGCCCAGTTTAAACTGTAGGCCTCATCACTCAACTATTAATAAAATGCTTCACTTTTCCATTTATCTGCAAAGTACCCTGCACATGCCTGCTATAAAACCTTCCCAGAGGTTGATGGTTATAAACTGCCAGATTTAAGTGCTAGGATGATATTTTAGTATTGATAAGTTATTTCATATTTCCATTTATCTGAAATTTCATGTATATTTTACTATGCAAGTAAAGCTAGTGTTATGGTTTGGACATAAAATGGCTCCAAAGGCTCATATGTTACAGGTTTGCCCCCCATACTGTGGTGCCATTAAGAGGTGATTGGATCATAAGGACATAAGGTATAATCCATTGATGAGTTTATAGCTCAATGGGTTATCACAAGGTGGGGCTAAGTTGTAGGAAGTAGGTCACTGTGAATGTGCCTTTGAAGGGTATATCTTGTCCCCACCCTTGCTGTCTAGCTCTCTGCTTTCTGACAGCCATGAAATGAGCAGCTTTCCTCTGCCATGCCCTCTTTCATGATGTTTTTTACTCATCACAAGCATCAAAGCAATGGAGCCAGCTAACCATGGTTTAAAAGCTCTGAAAACAAGAGCTAAAATAACCCTTTCCACCTTTAAATTTTTCATCCTCAGGTATTTTGTCATAGCATTGGAAAGGTAACTAACACAAACAGCAAGTTCAAGGGCAGTTCAAATCTGACATGCTTCAATTATTAGTTCCCATGTTTACATTATTCTATATCTTAAGACAAGATTTAGAATTTTTTGTTGATTTGTGGATGAAATGTTATAAAATTTCAAGCTATCAATGGAATAAACTGTTCTACTGGGGTGACTTTTGCAAGTAACTAAAATGCAAATAATCTCCAAAATGTTGACTGTTATTGATGGAAGAAAATAAAGCAAACAAATAAACAAACCCCACCCATTTGCCTGATTTCCTGTATCAACAATATTTGATTCAATTTCATATTTTCTCAAGAGACAACTGAGGGATTTGGTGTTATTTTTACTTCTTGTATCTGACTTTTCTTTTCTGTCTTTTTTTTATAATTTCTATGCATACTGAAAACCTCCACAGTTAATATTCACCATGAGTCCAAGGCCATAAAACATTTTCAAACTGACAATGCAACCACCTTCATCTTTATTAGTAATTTCCTTGGCTTTACATTTTGAAAGTGAAGCAAAACTTTTAACTCTACAGTAAGCCCTTTGAATCTTTTGTGAATTTTTCACAGTGATGACATGAATGCTTCCATTTATGTCATTCTTTAATTTAAATGATTTTTTTTAAATCTGGACTATGGTTTGACTGATACTGAAGAAACTGAATGTGTTAAATTATCTTGCATTTTTTGTGGTTATTATTTTATTAAGATGTATATTTGGAGCAGATAATATTCACTTCATTACTAACTTGATCATATTTCCTCACAGGTGAACACTAGCAAAAATAAGTCACTGTAATTTTTCAAATATTTGATTAAAAAGCATAGGTGAATGATAACAATTATAATACACCCTTACCATATTTCAAATTGCCTGCAGCTGTAGTCCTGTGGTATCCGATCCCGTCAGATCTCGGAAGCTAAGCAGGGTCGGGCCTGGTTAGTACCTGGATGGGAGACTGCCTGGGAACACCAGAAGCTGTAGGCTTGGGAGAAGGACCTGGCAACCCCCTCCCAAAAAGCCATTGAAAACCCTATGAACAGTAGAGAAGCACTGACAATCGTGTTTCCCCTGTTGTACAGAGGGTTGCTATGAGTCGGAAACCGACTAGACAGCACCTAACAACAACAACAACATTTCAAATTAATTACAGCCTTATGAGATATAAAGAGTAAGGAAGCAATTTTAATTAATTAATTGTTGTTGTTGTCAGATGTCATTGAGTCCATATCCGACTCATAGCAACCCTACATACAACATGGGAAACACTATTGTTAGTGCTTGTCTGCTGTTCATACGGTTTTCAATGGCAGATTGAGTTTTGAGAGTGGGTTTCCAGGTCCTTCTCCCAAGCCTACAGCACGTGGTGTTCCCAGGCGGTCTCCTATCCAAGTATTAACCAGGCCCAACCCTGCTTAACTTCTGATATCTGAAGGGATGAGATGCCACAGGGCTACGGCTGCAGGCATAATTAATTAATTCTAATAATGAAATTCCAAAAATAAATACTTTGCTTTGTAAGATTTGATACTGTCACTTAAAATTTCAGTATTATATTAAAACTTGAAACATTCACTTATTTTTGTGTCTCATTCTACTATCTTTAATAATACTGACTAAACTGAAAGCTAGACACTAGAAGCAGAGGTCTCCAAAAAAGTAAAAGATTAGAGTCTGTAACTAGATTTATGAAATGAAGATATAAACAGAACCATACAGTAGAACTTAGAAGATCTATAAAAATTTTCATAACTTTCTCATAATTCTGATTTTATAAATACAAAATTTTTGTTTTCTTAAAATCTCATTTGGTTTTAAAATATGACTAAAGTTGAAAAATATTCTGAGAAGCTTACCATATTGATAGAAATTGTTTTGTTTTTATACCTTTTTGACATGTGAAAACATTTTATTTCAATGATATTAGCAATAATAGCAATAATTAAAAATAGGAACTCAAATGATATTGTATTAAATTAAGAAAATATATATGATTAGAAATTTCAAGATTTCTGGTTCTCACAATGATGAACTTGAGTCTATAAAAAGAAAAATTTATTTTATTTAATAGTTTCATGTAAGTGTAACACCTTTATTATAGAAGGTAGCCAATTTTCTGGGTGAACTTATATTTTCGATAGCACCACTTTCTTAATCTGTTAATGAAATCCAAATTAATAATTCACAATTTCCTCCCAATAACTTCAGGGTAGATTTATACTTTTCCTGTCACTCTATAACTATTTACTATGAAAAAAAGTTTAAGAAACGAACTTGAAAACCACTATTACAAAATATCATATTATATCTCAATATAAAAAAGCCACATTTACAATAAATTCCATTCTTATAAGCAATCAGGTCCTAGAGTATAAAAAACACAACTTTCAGATCAAGATATATTTAAATTAATTTTAATAAGTACAAAAGTTAATGCTTAGCATTAATTTGCATGTGATCAATCAGGAATTCTTTTAAACAGCAAGCACAATGACACATTCAATAAAGGTCAAATTGTTTTACATATGTAAGAACTAGTGGCTTTTCCCAATTACAAGATGTCACAAATTACAAACATTATTAGTTCCTGAATTACTTTCTTAAGCCAAAAACCTTTATATATGTATAGCGTCACCCAGAAAATTTCAAATTTCACATAATCTGAATATTCAAAGTTTAGTTTTGTAGCTTCAAAGCACATTCTCTATGCATACACTTTTTAAAATTAATTTGAAGCAAGGAAGGAATACCTCATTCCTTTTTCTCTTTTCTAATTTGGCAACAAATATAAAGCTTTTTGAAGTTTCCACACATACCAGTTCTGATGAAAGTATTACATGAAATCTCACATTCTTCAGTTTGGAGCACAACAAAATCTGAATTTGTACGTGCTCAGGAAAATCTTAAAAACAAATGAGATAGATACCAACAAACTTAAACTATGGCACAGACACCTAAGATCAACAAGTAATTGGGGCTTATCCAGGGATGGCACTGTTTAATTCATGACAACTGAAGTTCAACAGTTCGATTTCACTTATGCCTATCTAACTGTACAGGAAACATATTTACATTTTATGCTGGATTTAAACCATAGACAAGAGCTTCCACTTATGTATTATTATATTTTAAAAAATAAATACATTGACAATAAATCTATGTCATTATTTCTAAAGTAATTCCTCATATAACTCTTTTGTTTTGCTTTCCTGGACTCATTTGTTGTTTTAAGTAAGTTTTCTTGGAGCTACTCATGTTTATCCAATAACATAGGCTTGCATTTTGGCAGTGTGTCATAGCAAAGTAAGTCTTCTAAAATGAGGCATAAAGACTGAAATTTTCACCCAAACTAACCTAATTCAAAATTTACAGTTCAAAAGATGGCATTTATTTGGAATCAATTTAGGGTTTTTTTATGAATAATATTTTTTACAATAAAATATCTGATGAAACAAATACATGCTCCTTTAAGCCCTACTTAAATGTCATAAAGCTAATAATATGGCAATTAAAAATCCTGCCAAGCTGCTAACAATACTAGAAAAGTAAGGAAGAAGAAGACAAATGATGACAATGAAGAAGTAGAAAGGAAGTAGGAGGAGGAGGAGGAGAAGGTAGAGGGAGGTGCTTACTTTTGCTTCTTTAATGAATTTTAAACATTTTTAAAAATACATCATCATTATCTATGGACCAAAAATGGAAATGCAAAGGATTCTCAGGAACTAATTTATAACTGAAGTAAGTGAATAGATAACACCACAAAATTCAATTCTTGATTGCTGCACATTATAGTTGTCTTGGTTTTGTCATGTTAAAAGTCAGACAGTGGTTTTCTTATTGGATGGATGTTCTCAAAAAGATATGAATATGAATTTGATTTAAAGCTAAGAAAATACACTCTTTTATTATTTTAGTTTCCTTAAAATATTTGTTACTGGTGTGTTTGTGTATTATACAGAAATTCTAGCTTTGCAGAACTTCAAGATTCACACAGTGATTACGGTTCTTGTGAATACTGAATGAGGTTATATGTATATACATGTATGTAAGGGGCTTAGAACATTAGCTATCATGCAATGAGCTTTCTGTAAGAATATACTCAGTTATTTCAATTAAAAATAAAGGTATGAAGCCAATCAGTATGAATATAGATTGCTTGATACTTGGAAATGATTGCTCAGATATTTAATTTTTAACAGGAAAAAGAACACACAAAATTTATTACATGCCTGAGGCATGGGAGTATTAGGCTTCCTAATATTTAATTCTTTCAAGAGTGCTCACAAACTTCTATTAAGAAACTTGAGATTCAAAGATATTTCTATCTTACAAAATAGAATTGAAAGATCATTTTGAACTTAATGGCTCAAAAGAAAGAACTTGAAATACATTGGAAACATGATTATATCTATATAGAAAAGATATGTCTCAAGTCCAATTATAATTAATTGATAATGAATCTATTTTTAAAAAGCTAGTCTATTGAATAAGTTAATTAATAGTTGTACCCAGTAACAAAATAAATGGTTTAGATTTCAAAATTTTATCTGAATTTTTCAAAATGTACTTTCACACACAGCTGGCAAACACACACTCACACACACACACATCCCACAAAGTTAAGTCTACTAAAGTTTCTTTGGGCATATTAGTACATATTGAAATAAACTTATTAATCATTTCTCTCTACTGGCAATATTAGCTTATGTTATGTTAAATACAACATCAAGTGATTTGAAGTACAGTATAAATACATAGGAAGATGTTCTTTGTATAAACAAAATAAAAATAGAGTCTTTAACTGAAGACATAGTGATCTATGTGTTCACCGATAAAAATTTTAACAAAAATTTTGATATATAATGCTAAGACACAGATTTTTAGCAATTTATTATTAACCTCATCAAAGACAATTCACCTGAACATTCTCTATTTTATCATTTTAGTCCTGATGCTTTTGGTAATTGAATAATAATTGTTAAAATATTTCTGCCAGTACATATTTATTTCAAAGTTAAAAAGGAGTTAGAAAGGAAAGATGTTTCACTTGGTTTAACTAGCAACAGCCTCATTTTTCTTGTTGCTTCTTCTCTTTAATATTTCTTCCCCCATTTGACCCTGAACATAATGAAAATATGAGCTCTTAAAAACTGATGGAAAATGTTACTATCTTGAAATGTTGATAGCAAAAAAGTATAGATACTGAAGAATTTTACTAAATACTGTCTTTCAATTGTAAAGCATGAATTTTAATAGGCAAATATATCATAATTTGTTTTGTCACACTGTTACAAGTGAGTACTCAGAATTCCCCAAAGCATGCGGATACAATTAAAAATAATTGTATCTATTCCCAATTTCAATGGCACACTTTTGTATACTTTGGATTACTAAAAAGAATGCACAAGGTACCCATGAGACCTCAATTAGAACAAAAATAAATGGCATTATGTGACATCAGTGGGGTAGTTGATGATTCCCTTGAAATTCTGGATAATTTCACATGAAAAAATCTAGGGATTACCTCAAAAATATGCAGACGGATGTGGGAGTGCCAGAAAACGAATAAATAGTATAACCTATTTAGTATTAGTATGTCCCTTGATTTCAAACATTTGTAAACAAATATTTGTATGTTTCATGTGTGTCTGAGGGCAGGCAGGGCAGAGCACATGAAACAAATTCTTGATAGATGCTGAGGAGACATGATAGTGTAGAGGGTGACTTGAGCAACTTCCTTTCTTCTCTCACAGGAACAATGACAGGCCATACCAAAGTACAGTATCTATAAAGCTTTGGTGCTTTTCCAAAGTCCATAATATAATATGGAAGAGTTCAGTTCCCTTAACCAGGAGTACAAATAGTCATATAAATACTTGTGAGAGAGAACAGTTTCCATCCCCATCTCTCTATCTCTCTGTGTCTCTCTCTCTCCATTTATGTGCATATGTATACTCTATATGTTTGGTAGGACATATAGAGATATAGATATCTATCTATGTTGTCTTGCTAAGTATATTTACCAAAGAAAAGTATGAGTGAAATAATAGATTTGTATTATTTTTTAAATAACTATACAATACTTAGGGGAAATAATTTAGAAACTTGGGTAAAAGGAATCACTTCAAACCTGAGATAAATTTGAAATACACAGGTCCCTGAAAAGATTTCTAAATGCTTAGATTGGTGACTTAAAGAAGTCACTGAAGTTTAAAAATATATTAAATATTTATAATAGTTCGTTTTTATAATCAAACAAAGAGGAAAATGGAATCAGAAAAGAGCAAAACAGCCCCCATCTTAGCATGTAGTGGTACCATAGCTCATTAAACAACTCTCGATACTCAGTCAATTTACATCTCTCACCTAGTCTTTGGTTATAAGTATTTTTAAGGAAGAGAATTTAATCTTCAACTAAATTCTGTGGGTGTGATATGAGTGATATTAATACCATCTTCAGGGCATGGCACATACAGATTATTGTTAGGTATCATGGAGTCCGTAGTAATCCTATGTACAATAGAACAAAACACTCTCTGACACTGTACCATGCCCAGCACTGTGTCAGTGCTTCTCTACTATTCATAGGGTTTTCAATGGCACATTGTTTAGGGATTGTATCATGGTATAGATTGTTGTTGTTGTTGTTGTGTGTCATTGAGTTGGGTCCTACTCATAGTGACCCTCAGAGGGTTTTCAATGGCTGATTGTTTCCGAATTGCTTTGAGAGTGGATTGACACAGTCCTTCTCCCATTTTTACAGTGTTGGGGATTAAACCTGGGTCTTTAGAGAGTGCAGAGCAACACTCTACCAACTGAGCTATTAGGAGGTAAAAAATATTAGTCAAATTAGAGTAGTTACTATACTACAATGAGATTATATCTCTATGTACGTGTATTTATCTACATTTTGTATATACTGTAATCTTTGTCATTGTACAACTGTGTGGAACAATTTATGTGTATTTTTAAGGGCCAATGAAACCATAAATATGTAAAAATGCATTTTCTGAAAAATTGATCTAATAGTGATAATCATATTTCTATTTCTTGTTTTAAACCTGGTTTATAGAAGAGTGAGTAATTGTAAAAACTCTGGTTCTAGCATTTAAAATCCCTTACCGTGGAATATTCACCCTCTATCCAGCAAGGGTAAAAAGCCTTTTTGATTTGTATAAACTTTAAAACAATGTGAAAAATATACCTGTTAAAGAAATAATAGAAAATTCTGAACAACATTATTGGGAAATCTGAACTATAAGAAAGCCATTAGGCTGAAATAAGATTTAAATGACTGAAATTAAAAATTCCAGTTCAAATATATCAAAGAACAATTAATAGTATTAATATTAATAATAATAATAATAATAATAATAATAATAATAATAATTTTTCTGGTCAATCTGTTCTACAAACTACCAAAATGGTTGGCATCGATATAGTAGCAGCTCTTTCCTCAAGGTATACATGAATCTTTTCTATTTTACTAAAGAAAGTGTTATTTACAACTATTTTTTCACATGTACATATTTATGATGTAATTTATAATCATAGACATGAAGAGAGCAGTGCAGACCTTTAAAATATTCTTAACATATTTAACAATGCATACCACACAAAGCATTTTTGCTGGTTGCCTTCAAGCATTATGCACTTTCTCATACTATTGCAAACATCCCTAAATTATGCAGAGATCTATGCTATATTTAAATGTATAAGAAAGTAGAATATCTTCCATTTCAAAGTATGCATAAAATGAAAACTTAAACTACACGAAAAACATGACAAAAACCATGTTACAGGAAGGGAATTAAAGAAATACATTTACTGGCTCATGTAACAATTTTATTTTATTAAGATTTGTGGATTAAGTTTGGGAGGGAATTTTTAATGTCGAGAGTGTCTTCATGGAAAATTCTGTCCATAAGATGCATTTGTGACCTTGGTATTAATACAATCATGCAAAGCACATAACAGGATCACACTAAAACAAATAAAATGAAACAAATGAGACAAAGGAAAAGCAATTTTTGTTTAGATTTTGCTTATTTCCATAAGATATTCCTTTTATTGATTTTGTGAACATATCTATTTTTACACTATACGCAAATACTGTACAAAATTGCAAGAAATACACTATTTGACTACTTATGTTTCTACAAAAACATCATTGTGAAGGTGCATTTATTATTAAAAGTCAACTAATAACTGCTAATGTGCATGTCAATCAAAAGTATTGTAGTTTTACCAGAAACTTTGAATCTAAGTATGACATATAATTATTAACTTTTAAAGCATATATCAGGGTCAAAAAGGATATTTTTTAAATATTAAAAGAAAAATGAATTTTACCTATTAATACTTAGTAATTGTATAAAGTTGAAAATTTAGCCATATGTAGGGTATATATGTGCATATGTGTGTTTTTGCATGTGCAATAATCCACAATCTGTGGGTGATGTTTTAAAGTTGTGGTTTAAAAATGTACAACTCTTACCAAAACCTCTTCTGGTATACAAAGCTGTTGTAAATTTGAGTCACTGAAATTTAAAGTTGTGATTTACAAAAGCAGATTTACATTAATTCTTATCTGAAAGAGCTGCTTTCAAGACAGAAAAATGTGCCAACTAACTGCCCTTTCCTTTATGATTAGTGGCTTCTGAGTCCTGATGAAAAGAAGCCTTAAGGCAGAATTTGCAGTAAACAGGAAAGAAGAGAATCATGTAAGTGCTCATGTGTAGTCTGGGACACCTATGAATTCTCATCAGTTGGAGTTTTTGGCACAATTTTCTAATCCAATATAAATGTTCCTCCACAGCAGCCAAACTGGATGCTTTTTTCCAGTTTCCAGCACCCAAAAAAAAAAAAAAAAAAAAAAAAATTCAACTGATCAATTTTAACACATCACATACCTGGAAAGAATAAGACACATTTATTCTCTCTTTTAAAATTTAAGATAGTTTCCAATGATTGAAGTAAGTTATAGGATTTCAATTATTACTTTCAAATAAACTCTGAAGCTAAAAATTTAATGACCATGACATTCCAATAGTTATTAAATTGTAAGCATAATTAACATCCTGTCAGAGTGACTCATAATTATTTGAGCTTGTCATGCTGTTATATGTACATGGCTCTAGGTACTATACATAATAATTAAAAGCTAATTTCAAATTTCTAGTTTTTCTTCTTATGTGTGTCAAGCTTCCAATTATACTATGGGATTCTGAGTGCTTATGAAAGGAATTGATGCTGCAGATAGAAGGTTCTGCTATTTAGAAGAAATCATCTTTGAATGCCAATGTTAATCTATCATAATTAGGCAACAATAGAAAATACTCTTAAGACCTAAATCAAAAGATTTTATAAAGGATGATATAGAATCCCCATTTTCAGTGCTACTAGAAGGGTAAGAAGTAAGTCAGTTTATCTTAAATCCACTTTAAACCAGGTCCTAGGGTAAATCTTTAAAAAAGGCAATGACTTTTGGTATGGGGTGTTTTCTGCCCTTAGGTCCATGAATTAGCAAATGCATGTCTCCATTAAAGGTCTACTGGTAAGCTATATCACTATATACATACTGTACATATTGGTTCACAAATTAGCAGTTATTAGTCAGACTGTACATAGCAAAACAAACCAAGTTTAATGTTGCTATACATCTCAAATAAAACCTGTGTCTAAATTCAGGGACTAACCCCTAATACAGGCTCCCTGTTTAAATATGTAGCCCAGTACACTAAATTAAATGTACCAAACAAAACTGGGAAAACTATTCTGGACATTCGGTCAATTTTGCTAACACTATTGAAGGTTTTCTTGGCTTCGGCTGGCTTGTTTTCCGGCTTCTTGTTGGGTTCTGGTGTGGTTGCGCTTTTGGAGATGGTAGAGAGAACGGGATCTTTTGAAAGATTCGGGGCATAGTTGGCAACGGCCACCGCATAAGCATTGTTCTGTATCATGACTGAGGCTTTCTCTTTTTTCTATTGAAAAATACAAGAATGAACAGAGAATGGGTTGAGCCTGCTACTTAACATTTTCCAAACTCCAGTTCAAATTCTGAAGAAAAGTACCCTCATACACATTATTATCCATTAGAAAAGAGGAATTTAGACTCATAAGTAAAATGAGTTTAACTCCTAAAACGTTAAGGTGAGGAAGATGAGGAAACTCCCAGAGTAAAATCAATGGTACCATTTTCCTGAAGAATCTTTTTTGTTGTTGTTCCTTACATGGAAAATAAACAGAAAATATAACTTTAATAAATATTACAATTTTTTATTCTAATAAGTCACTCAGATATTTGTGGAATAAATGACTGCATAAGTAGAATGTAGAAATATTTTAAGAAGAAGAATGATTGCCTATGATAAATGACACCAAATTTCTAACCACAGAACCAGATTCCTCCTCACATCATATCAAAATCATACAGCAATGCTTTACTCAGATGGTAGGAAACTGTAACTTTATGCAAACGGCAATGTAAAGTATACTAACACTGTAAAGGAAAATTAAATAAAAACACTTGTAGTTTTGCTTAATTCATGTCCAAATTGTTTCACTTAGTAATTTGCATTTTAGTTATCACCAGTTCTTACCCTCATCACAATTATCTCTTGCTTGGACCAAACAATTCTCCCTGGTGGTCCTCCAGTTGGGTAGGCTTTGTCCAGTCATTTGACACACTATACTCAAAGGGAGCTTTTTAAGACATAAATTGGATCACATCACTGCTATATTTAAATCTCTTATGTAGTTTCTCAAGGAACGTAGAATAAAAACAGGATTTTTACCATGACTTCTTTGTTCATTACATACAAGTCCATCTGAAATCACTTTAGTTTTCTAAATATTTCCTTGTTTTGGTGTGTTTGGACCTGACATTTTTCCAGCCTAGAGTGCTTTCTTTCCACCCCATTTTTTTCACACAACCAATTCCCTCTGATATTTTGGTCTGAGTTTAAATGATATTCACTCAGAAAAACCTTCACTATTCACTCTACCTAATGTTGTCTTCATTCCCCTTATATACTCTTTCAGAGCACTCCAATTTGTTACCATCACAGCATGTTTTGAAACTGTGTAAATTCTTTCTTGATCATGCAATTATTTGATTGATATTTTCTTTTTTCATTAGAAGCTAAGCACAATGAAGGCTAGTGTTGCTTCTCCCTTGTTTGCCTTTATAACTTTAGCACTTAGTGTGAAGCAGTTCACAAGGTTGTTGTTTGGTGTTGTTGTTAGGTGCCCAAAGTAGACACACAATGTAGAGCTGAATTCATGACATCTGAAAGCATAAAGTGCTTATATACATTTCTATCCTGATATAAGTATATTGTGTCTTATCTAAATGCAAAAAAAAGAGCCAGCAATGAATTATCCAAAATAATGAATAAAGTAAAGCCACAGATTTAGAAGGTGACCTAGAATAGAATTTTAAGCTAATAATTAAGAATTCTCAAAATTTCCAAATAAAATAAGGAAAGAGCTCTTAGAGTCCAGAAGGATCTGAAAACAAGCCCAGATTACTCAACTTTCATTGCCATGGGTTCTTTCTCTCTCCTATTTTTCCTGCTGACAAGACACTCTTCCAGATCTGGCTGGAGAGTTAAGGAAGAAGAAATGAAGGATTATCATTTGGAACCTTACAAAACCTACAAAATAGCTCTCCTTCATGATGATTCATGTAGGTCCCATATGACAAGTGGAGGATATTTTCCATGGTTATACCTGATAAGGACATGATAGCTAACACCTTCTCAGCACTAGAGTGTGTCAGGTCAAATGTTAAGCCAAAATTGTCAACTCTGACAAACTTCACTACTGGGCAGGAGGTAAGTTCCACTTTAACCCCACTTTACAAGTTTAGAAATGGAGCCTAATTGGGTTTTATGATCTGACCGGGTCTCCCATCTACTAAGTAGGTAAGAAAAAAAAATCACACAATTTAGATGTTTGTTACTTCCAAATCTCTGCTTTTACGTCATATTATATGACTTTTTGTTTGAGGAAGTTGTTTTAAATTCTGAAGTATATTTTTTTTCTAAAATACTCCAGTTGAAGTTTATGTCCCTAGTTCCATATTCAAAAAGGATATGTAAGCCCATCAAGTAAATAACATGGAGTGTTTATGTTCTTTCAACTATATCTACGTACCACTTAAAATAGCATCTAATTGCACTTATGGAGAATATGGGCCTTGGGGAAAATCCTTAACCTCGCTTTACTGCAGCCTCTGTTTCAAAAAAGGGCGATAATGGTAACAAAGCCTATTAAACTGCTGTAATAAACAAATGAACTAATGTCCATTATAACCACACTGAGAAACACACATTCTGCTAGTGGAGTAGTGTGACAATTCTAACTGGTACAAGCTAGACAATGATTATTGAGCTACAAGATATGTAGGTAATATGTGTGGCAATATTTGTAATATATATGTAGGTATTTGGAAGTAAACTAGATAAATGTGCAAAAATCCAAGGAAGATTTTTGCAAGTAAGACATTTAAAGTGGATCAAGAATTATGGTATGGGATTTAGACATTTAGACAAAGAAACATGAAATGTAAATATTATTTGCTATAATAGGAGTCTATAAATAGAAACTCTATACTAATTTTTACCAAAATCCCTTTTCCACTCCACTTGAATGCCATTCAGTTTCATATATATACAAAGATAATACCAAAAATATTTAACAAACTGTAGAACAGAGTAACTGACCAATTAGAGCAAATACTCTGGCCAATCAAAATGGACATCTACAATAAATAACCAGAAGGGTATGTTAGTGGGTTTTGTTTTGGTTTTGGTTCATTTTAATACTGCAATCTCTCTTAGAAAAAATGTTAGAAATCATTTCAAATATATATTTATGATCTTTATTGACATAGCAGTAAAGGACAAAATCTTACTTTTCTTCATTATTCAAAATATGGCTTTAATTCTGAATATAAGTATAAACTCAGAAGAGGACTTAGATTAATCAAAGAGATGGTTTTGGCTTCAAAGTACTCCCTTGCAACTTGGAAATTTTACCATTTTCTGTACTAATAGCAAGCAAAGTATAAGAGCCATATGTTCTGGCTTCATTCAAGAACCTAGTGTTGGCACCTGTAATTTCTAACAAATTCACTGAATGAAGGGCAGAATATCCATATGGTACCATATCTCAGATCTTAGCCACAGCACAGCAAAGGCTTTCTGGCTCAGAATCTTACAAATTCTTATTTCTAAAGATAAAGTAATTCCCCTCAGTCAATCTGAAAATAATAACCATGATTCTTCAGTAAAGCAAGCTGTTCTCCTTTGTTGAAAATTAAATGTATATAGAGAAAAAAACACTATTAAATTCATAGCTGACTTATAATTCTACAATTTCTAAAGCAGAGGGTACACATTAAGTCCTCATAACATGTTTTATCATTGTTCTTTATAAGTCATAGATTTACTGGTGATAGAACAAAAGAATATTCACATTCTATTTGCCAGGAGATGCTACCTTGTCTTGTTCACTACTGATTTCTATTAAAAAGAACTATGTTGAGTGAAATTTTATCAAAAATTTATTTTAAAGAGTTCCTTGAATATCATGCAGGCCTTGGATCAAGCCTGATTTTCAGTGCAGGCTGAATAGTTGGGCCACATTACTTTGACCTGTCCTGAGTAATATTTCTTTATTTGCTGTTTAGCTCTTGGCTTACACTCAGACCCTTAAAAAGAAATAATCCAATGAAACCTATTGCTGTATTAACTGTTCAAAATGTTACTCACTACCATAAAGGCATTTTTAAAATACCTCCACATAAGTTTTGTTTCTTTTGAGAACTGAGAAAGTTCTAATGGTTCTTACTTGCTAACTTCCTATAGGCTAATTTACTCTAATGCAGTATGTCTATTTTAAAGCACTCAAACCATTTCATACCACTTGACCAGCTGTAGCAGATAAAATACACAAATACATACAGGTGTTTTGAAGTGAAAATTTTAAAAAGTAACAGTACTCTTAGTCTAGCACTATTAGTCCAGAAAATGGTAAAATTTTCATGTCACAAGGAAGTACTTTAAAAAAATAAAATCAACTAGAAGGAGGATGGGGGAAATGAAGGCAAACTAGCAGTGCTATTTTCTATGAATTTTAAATATAATCCATGGAGTGATAAAATCTCTCTCCAGAATACTTAACCTCTGTATTACACTTTACCTCACCACTGACAATTATAAACTTATTGTTGTTAGGTGCCATCAAGTCAAGTCCAACTCATAGCAACCCTATGTACAACAGAATGAAACACTCCCCAACATTGTGCCATGCTTGGAACTATGTCTTTCAGTGTTTCTCGGCTATTTATGGGGGGTTTGATGGCTGATTGTTTTGACAGTGGGCAACCGGGTCCTTTTTTCAAGCCTATAGCACCTGGTATTTCCAGGCAATCTCTCATCCAAGAACGAACCAGGCCCAAATATGTTTAGCGTCTGAGATCTGACAAAATCATATGCCAGGGTGGTATAGCTATATTCAAAAATAAACTCAGTTTAAATACTCTCTCACTTCCTGACTAAATCTGGACACCCACTTATACTCCCTAACCTGTGAATGGTACAACAATTTGACCAGGAACTGGTAATGAACCTTATGTTAGACCTCAAGTCAGATATATTTTACCTTGTTGGAAATGCCAGGCTAACACTCCTTCAGCTGAGTCACACTAACTGAGACCTCACTTCCAACTGCTCTTATGAAGTAACTACTATGCCTTTCCATGGCACCCTGGCACTTGTCCATATAATATCACATACATATATTTTTTTATTCTCTCATTTTTTTCTGTCACTTAATTGTAACCTCGTTGAAGGCACAGACTGTGTCCTACAGAGATCTTAGCATATTTCCTGGCACAAAGCAAACTCAAAAAACATTTGTGAAATGATAGAATGATTAGTATGGTAAAATTCATGAATAATATAAAATGCATAACAGAAGAGAGTAAGCTTTATAGAATACTTTGTTAGATGGATAGATATAGAATTTAATAGCATCTTCTACAATTACTGTGTAATTATTACAAAAGTCCTCAATTTCACCATCTAGAGATGTAGAAGACTGGGAACTGATCAAATAATCTCAATCAACTAAAAAGCAATGTCTGTGGAAGTTGTTTTCCTCCTGACTGGGAAATACCTAGTAAGAATGGAGTGGGGATGAGATTTATAAAGGAGCACTAAGTGATGTATTTTATGAATTATCTGGAGGAAAAGGAGTAAACTGTGCTATTACACAATTTGTTGACAATTCAGTTGACAGGCAAGTGAAATAAAAAGGGAATATCACTCACACTAATAGATTTTCTACTTTTTTTTTTCTGAGACAGGGTCTTGCTAAATTACGCATACTACCTCTGATCCTGAACTTGCAATCCTCCCGCCTCCGCCTCCCAAGCCACTGGGATTACAGGTGTGAGCCATTGGGCCCAGCAGATTTTCTACTTTTAAAATGTGATTTTATATGATTCAGAATATTTTGAGTTTATTATATCATTAGACTCTTTTAATATATATTTAAAATTTAAGTCTTGGAAACTCTTGATCACAAAAATCAAAATGTCTTACACAATGGCAGCAAATCAAACTTTGTTTCTTTTGAGTGGAAAATTATATGCTAGTCACTTAAGCAAATGTTCTAGCTAAAATATGGACACTTGTTAGTAATGACCTATTAGATTAATGAAAATAATGATCATTTGGTTTCAGAGTTGGAGTGAATCTCAGAGATTATCCCTTACAATATGAAAACGGAGCTCTCAATATCAAATATTGACTATAACAGGCTTTGGAGAAAACTCAGGTCTCCAAAGGCAAATTTATACTCTTTCTGCCATACCATGTTGCCTTTTTACAGTTATTGTGGCTACTAGAAAGCCCACTACGTGTAAAACAACAACATGCTCCCTGGCCATATACTGCTACTATTAGCTGCTAACCATCCTGACTAAGAAAAGTGATACTTACAGAAGATTGTTTGAAGGTTAAACAGTCCATCCACTTCTCTAAGTATTCTAAAGTCTTTCCTTGGGTTAAATTGGGCCATGAGAAAGCTACATACTTGGACCATATTAGTTTAGCTCCTTGAAGAATTGCCTTCACTGAGTTGTATGTTAATATAATGCCTTCAGCTTTTATTGAAGGGGACTACAAGAAACATCAATATGAAAATAATTACTGCATTTATTGGGAAAAAGTTTTGACATCACTTGCTACAGTACCCAGCTTCCCCTACTATAAAATCCACATGGCATTTTAATTTTAAAAAAGCAATTTCAGTGTAACAAAAAGCTTTTCTCTGAAAAAATGTATGTTTCCACATTTGATTAAAGAAAAATAACTCCTCCCCCCTAAACCCCACATGCTACTTTGGTTACCAAGAAGCTCAAAATCTGAAGCTCAACTAGCAAAGCTGTGGACTACAGCTAATGTGCTGGGCTCAATGGCAAACGTATTTGAGTATATTTTCCATCATCCTGCTTTTCTATTTCTATTTTATTTAATTATAATTTAAATTCATGCATCCTTTAGTAAACTGCCTGAAATTCTTTTGGAACAAAGTAGGGTGTTAAAAGGCAAACAAATGAATAAATAGACTTGAAAATGTAATGTTTTCTATGAGTTAAATAGAATGACTTACAAAAACAATGGCACATTCCTTAACAGTTTGGATATTATGATGTGATAATTATTTTAAGTAATTTATTATCTAATGTATTCTCTGCTTTCCTTGCCAGTTTAGACTTACTGCCTCAGATTTAGAAATGACAACAATCTCAAGGAATTAAATTTAATAAATTTTTAAAAATATAACTCAAATAAGCTATGTGCCAGATGCTGTGCTAGGTAACAGCAGATGCAATGACTAATAGGACAGAAGTATTCTCTCAGATCATGTAACCTACTGGTAGAAAAAGGTTTGTTTAAAATAAAACTACAATTTAATGGGTTGGTACAAATTAAATTTTGTGCCACGTGCTGTTGAAACACAATAGAAAGAGAAACAATTATTTTAGTCTGGAAAGTTTTGAGATTAAGAAAGATCAGACAGATTCTAAAAAGAAGTAGGAATTTGAAAGTTAATGAAGGAAAGAGAAGATATTATTGCAAGAAGATTCATTATGCCAAATGTCATGAAGACATGAAGAGGTATGTGGGGAAATGATTGTGGCTTGAGATAGTTAGAAGAAGAATTTGAATGTCTTCAACCTTGGTTCCACCACTTATTGGTAGTATGATCCTGACCAAGTAATTTTGCTTGACCAGTCCCCAGCTCTAAACTAGAGATATTCCCAGGTGCATAGAAATATGTGCATATTAATTTTTTAAATCTTCCTTATTATTCATCATGTAAACAATTACATGAGAAAACTACATATTTAGACCATATTAACTTAGCTCCTTGAAGAACTGCCTTTAATAATTTATGAAAAGCTGAAAAGTTAAGTGATCTGATTCAAGTTATAGAAGGAAAACTCTTTAAATACTGTAAAAGATAGACTGGAGGAAGATATGATTACAGATAAAAATAAGGAGAGATGGTGAAGACATGGTGTAAGGCTTATAGAAGAATGGACAGCACTTAATATCAGATGTTGAGAAATACTCATGCCCCTAACTGAGGTATCAATTGCTGATGAGTAACTAGGAATAGTCAGGGGAAAGATACAAAATGGATTGTTGTTATTAGGCACCCTTGGAGTCAGTTCCAACTCATAGCAACTCTAGGTACAACAGAACCAAACACTATCAAACACTGTCTGACAGTACTTCTCTCCTATTCATAGGGTTTTCCATGGCTGATTATTTCATAAGTGGGTTGCTGGGTCCTACCAAGCCTACAGTACCTGGTATTCTCAGGCAGTTTCCCATCCAAGTACTAACCAGGTCTGGCCCTGCTTAGCTTCCAAGATCAGGTGAGATTGGACATCAGGGTGGTATGGCTGCAGACAAAATAGATGGAGTAGGTTGTATTTGTTTGCCTGGCTATTGTTCTTTTTGTATTTTTTTTAAAGAAAACATAGAGGTTGAAATGTTGTAAACATGTTATAGAGGTGGAAATGTCTATAGAATAGGTTGAATATGTGATCCTAAAAGTTAAAAGAAAGGCTTTGGTTGTATTTACAGGTAATGATGCTGGAGAGTAAGATAAAGGCATGGGTTGTAGATGCAAGTTGGTAATATCTCATTAATTTCTACCATATTTACTCTATATCTAATATATGCAAATCACTGTGCAAAGGCCCAGGGGTAAATGATTTATTAAAATAAACATGGCTATCATTATCATGATTGGTGAGGAAGTTGGAACACAAGTACACAATTACAAAAAATGAAAAGGGCCATTAGGCCAAACAGGAGGGCCGAGTGGAGATTTAATCATTTTGGGGGGACAAAATGTTCAGAAATTTCATGAAAACTGACATTTGTGTTGAGAATGTGTAGAGATTATCTGGTTGGGGATAGTAAATGAATGGGTAGTGTGTTTAATGTTGTAGATAATTCTGCAAATGTCAGTAAAACCTTTAAATTGAGAACCATGCAGCAGATAGGAAAACAACAAATAAGCAAAGGAAAAACACACTATTCAAAGACAGCTGAAAGAGTTCATTCTTTGTGAATAAACAGGAACATATTTTAGAGAAGCTGGGTTCAGTCTGAATTCTGGCAGAGAATCTCAAAGCATAAAATGAACCATGACAGCTGCCAAAATGTGAGGGAAAGAGGATAATATTATGAGACCTTTTTTAATAAGAAGAGAAAAAGTTGCTGAGTTGGACCTAACATAGAGTCCTGGAGCATAAGAGCAGAAAGGTTCAATGACAATCCCTTAAGGAAAGTGGCAAATGATTACCTGGTCATAAAATATGCAGGTTATTTGGTAGAGTGATGCTCTGTGCTCTCTGAGACCCTGGGCTCGATCCCCACCATGACATAAAATGGGGAAAGGACCTGGCAGCCCACTCCTGAAACAATTCCCAAACAATCAGCAGTTAAAAATCCTATGCATAGCAGGAAAGCCCTGACATAGAACCAGGCATGGCACAGTCAAGGAGTGTTTTGTTGTTACTCTGAGTCCGACCCCATTCGACAGCAACAAACAACAACAATTGGAAAGAATATCAGATTAAAGTAGACTAAGAATTGAATTGGAAGTGAGAAGATAACATTTCTGTAAGAAATTCTTTCAAAAAGCTTGAATGAAAAAAAAGAGGGCAGAATCAGAGGATGGGAGGAGGCACTGGCATAAGATCTGGATAGTTTTGTTTTTGTCTTTATGGTAAATTGAGGATATTATGCATCCTCATAAACTAAAAGAAAGACATTAACAAAGAAAAAGTAGTTTTGAAGAAATAAGAGAAGAAAATAGTAACTGATGAAACAAATTTCAAAACTTCACAATAAGGAAAAGAATCAGGAGCTGGAGTGGAAGAATGTCTTGGTCTAGAGGAGAAACCTTGGGAATGAAGTTGCCAGAAGAACATGTAGTTATAAACAGGTTTGTATCTGTTTTAAAGGGTATAAAAATTTGGAATTTGATCATTTGACCCAGCACTATAGTTTAAAAATGGTAAGATTTCATTGCCCAATTTCATAAACAAGGCTAAAAATAGTAGAAAGTTCTGCTCAATATCATAGGACTTAAAAGAGTTTGAATATAAATGAGTGGACTTATTAACTTATTTATAAAAACTAACTTTAAATATCATTGGGGTACAATCTACCTGTAAACTCTAAGTTGTGAAATCCACACATAAATATGTTAAATACATATTTCTTGTTTTTAAACATTATATATGTGTGTGTATATGTATGTATATGTGTGTGTGCATATGTATATGTGTGTATGTATATGTATGTGTGTGTGTATATATATGTGTGTGTGTGTGTGTGTGTGTGTATATATATATATATATATATGTATATTAAGTACCAGGGAGTTGAACCCAGGGCCTCACATATGCAAGGCAAATGCTCCACCACTGAGCTGTACCCCCAGCTTCTTTTCTCTTTTTTTATTTTTTTATTTTGAGACAAGTTTCTTGCTAAGTTGTGCATTGGCCTTCAACTTGTGATTTTTCTGCCTCAGCCTTCGGAGTCCCTAGGATCACAGGTGTGTACCAGGGTGCCTTGCTTGAAACATATAGTATTGATACATGTCTCTAATTAATTATTCTTATAAGGCAAAACAATACTTGCTATTTTGAAAATATTTAATAACCTTCATATGCTCTTTGTATTAATAAATAATTTTACCTTCATCTAATCATGTTTTCTAATATCAAAAGCAAATGATTTCCACCAGATAGGTTAGCCTGAAAGGATACCAATAAAGCCTATGGACAAAAACTCTGTATTTCAAGAAAATTATTAATTTCCACTTAAAAATTAAATCTAAGAAAAATTAATGCATGGGTAGACTACATTGAACTATCTTCTAGGCAGATACTCTTCTCGATTTCCTCTCAGTTCTAAGGACTTATTTATTTCCATGGTTAACTGGGAGAATACCTCTCAAAATTCAATTGAGTCATGAAATTGGATGGGGTATCCATGGATAAATTTAACATTATAAAGTTTTAATACCTTTCTATGAAGGAAAATGAATCCTCTCATTTGTACATTTCCAGACTTAAGATAAAAACTCATTTATGCAACAAATGTTTTTGAAGTGCTTACTAGGTGTCAAGCACTGCAACTGTCACTCTACCTATAGAAAAGTTAATAAGAACAAGCAATATGCCTGATGTGATGTTGTCTATAAAACACAGAACTAAAATAACACAAACAATATTAGTTCTTTTCCTGAAAATTAAGTTGAGACATCAGTGTTTCCAACATAAATTTATTTTAGCTGTGTGAGTTCACATGTGGGCAGATAACCAGTATTAGAATGCATTAGTATTCAGTTTCTACATTTATAGGTACTTGTAGTTTCAAGTTCAGGGAATAAAGAGTCATATCATTTGATGTAGGCCAAATCACAATGCTAATTTGACTGACACCACCTAGCACTGAAAATAGTCTACCAATAAACTCTTACAAGGGCATTCATACCATAAAGCATTATAATTTATTTTCTGTGACACAATTACAAAGGACTAATATTCCATCTTCAAAAATATTAGTATGAAAGTGGATTGCAACCAATATTGTTTGTCATTGTTAGGTGCCATCAGCTAAATGTATAGATAAAATGAAAAGCAATAAACTATATGGAAAATGAAAACACAAATAATACAATGTAACGGAAATGCTGAAATAGTCTAGAAGTTAAGCATAGAAAATTGATCAAATTCCTTTTAATATTTAATCATTGTCTCTGTTAGTAGGCAAAAGACAACTTATAACATGAAATAAACCAGTATTCTTATTAAAACTCCTGTAGCTTATGAAATTAAGGAAAAAGAGCAAGATTTTTAAAATAGAACAGTCACTGTTTGTATGCTTAAACTGCAATATGGTCATAAAAATAAAAAACATATTGAAGAACTTAAAAAGAAATCAAATAAGCAAATAGGTTATTCCAAATTTAGTGGAAAAGCATCTGAGTAAATACAGTGTTGAAAGAAATCCTCCAAACAGAAGTTTCTACTACTATTAAGAATATTTTCCATGTCATGATTATATAGCCAAAGCCTTCTCTTAAGGCAGACAGTAACTTAGAAAATAAGAAAGGAAATAGCTGTCATATCAATGCACAAACTTCCCACTAGTGTCAAACCTAAAAATAGGTATCAATAATCTTAAAATAAGTTAATAGTAAAAGCAAATAAGTTTTCCCATTTAGACTATATGAACAATTCAAAATTCCTAGGTATTCCAGACAACATATTTATTCCATACAACATGGGAAAGATAAAAATACTACCTTCCTTTTTACAACTCAGCAACAGAGGTAGGGATGGATAGAGAGTATTCAGTGCATTGATAGAGCATGGAATTCTCTAACAGGTGAAGTTAATGCCCACTTTCTTTTCACAAGCTCTATCATAATGCAGCATGGTAATTTAAGGGCATGACCTTAATGGTTGGGAAGACCTGGGTTCAAGTACATTTATTAATCAGTTGTGTGAGCTTGGGCAAGTAAATAGCTTTGCTAAATTTCAGATTCCTCATTAGTGAGAAGGGAGAATTAAGAAGAGATTCTAGTTATAAGGCTGCTATAAAGATTATGTGAAAGAGCATATGTAAAACTTAGCACAGTGCCTGACACATAGAGCTCAATAGTTTCCAGGGAGTAGTTTTGATAACTATCACTCCTATAAAGCACTCCTAAAGGATTTCAGGCAAGAACATGCTAAAAAAAATTGATGTGATACACACACACAAAGATATACACATTTTTAATGTCAAATTATGTGAACATATCTGTTATAAGCTGAATGTCCTAGGGAGCTCTCTTAATTATGATGAGAAGGGAGTTCTTACTTACCTTGTCATTTACTACACTCTTCCCATCCCAAGCCCATCCTCTTTTGGTGAAGTAGTTAACAGTTGCAAATTCGATTAGGGCAGAGAACACAAATGCATAACAGACAGCAATGAACCAGTCCATGGCAGTGGCATAAGCCACTTTGGGGAGAGAATTCCGAGCACTGATGCTTAGAGTTGTCATTGTTAGAACAGTTGTTACTCCTGCAAAAGGAAAGATAGAATCTAAAAATATCAATAGCTATCATCAGCACAGTCTTGGCAACAGTACATCTTTTCTTTAATTTTTTATTCCTCTCAAAGCTACTTCAGTGTCATTTCTATCCACAGGCAAAAAACAATAGAAGAAAACAGAGCAAAGTCCATTATCTTCAATGGTTATAATATTTCATGAAGCAATGACTCTGAATTGACTCTGGAAGTGTCTTCACTTTTCATTTTTATTCTGCACAAATCACTTTTGTCTTTTTCTCTTTTTAAGTGCTGTTGAGGTTAAAGGGACTGGTGATATTGAAGCAGAATTATCTATGGGGGAAAGCAGGCACTTTAAATTGACCCATTGCTCATTAACATTAATTTTAAAAAACCCTATGCAAAGCCTCATGATAATTTGTTCTTTGTTTATTTGAATCATACTAAGCAATAGGTCAACCTCTCACACCAATGATCACAATGGAACCATGGTTAAGAAGTTCTTCAATTAGGTATGCTTATATAAATATGAAATTAATTCCAGGTTACTTACTATTTTGAGGACATACTCTCTTTCATAACATCATTTAGAATCTATACAAAATAAAACAAGCCACTAAAAACAAAGCCATATAAAATGAAAATGGCTCTTTTTAAGAAATATTTTAAATGTTTGTTACTTTCAAAAAATAATCTAGTTGTTTCATTGTGCAGTTTTTATACTAGTAGTTACAAGAGTCACAATTGTTAAGAATAAAGAAGGCAGTAACTCCAGAGATAAGTTGAACTATCAGCACTCAAAATGGCTCCAATCACCTATTTACTGGAGACCCAACAGAAACTGACTTCCATGCATAAGGATATTTAAGTAAAAAAGAAAGCGAAAATGTTAAAGAAATGTTCATTCACATTTTTAAGACTTTTATGGTTTCACCATTTACTTTCTCTTAAGATAAAGTAGCTTTTTTCTCATCTATAATAGTTTTGCCTGTAGCTATACCACTTTGGTGTCCAATCCTGTCAGATCTGGGAAGCTAAGCAGGGTTGGGCCTGGTTAGTACATGGATGGGAGACTGCCTGGGAACACCAGGTGCTGTAGACTTGGGAGAAGGACCTGGCAACCCACTTCCCACCACCACACACACAAAACAAAACAAAACAAAAAAACAGCCACTGAAAACCCTATGGATAGCAGAGAAGCACTAACAATAGTGTTTTGCCTCTTGTACATAGGGACACTATGAGTCAGACACTGACTCAGTGGCACTTAACAACAATAATAGCTTTGTTGTTGTTGTTAGGTGCTGTTAAGTTGGATCTGACTCATAGTAACCCTATGAACAGCAGAGCAAAACACTACTCAATACTGTGCCACATACACCATCTTTTTATGTTTGAGGCCATTTTTGAAACCCCATTTCTTCTCATTTTTGAGTTGTGCAACAACAGCAAAAAGACATCCCAGGGACTTTACTCCATTCTCATCATTAAGATCGACTCTACATTGATGAGGCAATTCTTCCTAGTCATTTCTTGAATGCTTTCCAGCCTGGGAGGGAGGTCATTTTCTGGCACTATGTTTGACAATGCTATTTTGCTATCCATAGGGTTTTCAATGGTTAATTGTTGTGGGAGTGGGCTACCAGGTCCTTCTCCCTAGCCTGTCCTAGTCTGTGAGCTCAGCTGAAACCAGTCCACCATGGGTGGCCCTGTTAGTATCTGAAATATCAGTGGCATAGCTTTCAGCAGCACTGCAGCACACAAGCCCATACAGCATGACAAGCTAGCAGACACATAGGGGATAATAGTTTAGTAATTGAAAATAGGAATAATTGTATTAAATCATGAATGAATGCATCTTGGAATATGATGGTGGTAGTAGGAATACAAGACACAAAAATAAGTCTAGTTCACCTGCTGCTGAGTCCTTATTAAAAATATATTTACAGAAACATTTTGCTTGGATGTAACAAACTAAAAGGACTTAGACCAATGAAATGTTTTCTTTTGAGACTTGTTCAGAAGAATAAATAACAGATCCGTACATGTACACCCATTATCTATGTATGTATACATACAATTTGGAAATGAAAATGACAAATCAATATATGTAAATATACTTAATTTCATCAGCAGTGAAGGAATAAATTAGATGCTTTTAAAAAGAACATTATCACTAAAATATTAGCAAAACTTTAAAAAGTTGCTACCTTTCTAGTATTAAGGAGAACGTGAGGCAGAGGACATACTCTGTAATACTAATAACACACTGGAACCATATCTAAGAAAATATTAGCTACTTCAAAGTCATAAAAACTTGGGCCTATGTTTTCTTCAGTTTCATAGTTTTAATTCTTTTTTATTAGTGTTTTACTTATACATATTAGTGGGGTATAGAGTAATATATATATCCATTATGCAATAATTAAATTCCTTTTGTTTACACTTCTATCTCCTTAAACATTTTACAAAACAGAATAAATGAAAAAAGAAAAAAACAAACTCATTGGGTTGCATCCTCAGTTTTCTCTCTCCCTCTTTACCCATCTACATTGTTCCACCTCCCATCCCCCCATTCTTCTCTCCACTCCCTCCCACTAGTCCCTTCCCTCATCATATTTGGGTCCATTTATATTTTCCATTCTTAGATAAGTATGATTGTATGTATAGCCTGCAGCCATACCACCTGGGCATCTGAGCCTGTCATATCTTGGAAGCTAAGCAGGGTCGGCCTGGTTAGTAATTGGATGGAGACAACGTGGAAATAATTCAGTGCTGTAGGTTTGGGTGAAGAAGCAGCCAACACACTCCCAGAAAACATTCACCTGCTGAAAACCTTAAGAATAGCGGAGAAGCAGTGACAATAGTGCCTGGCACAACAAAGTATTGGGTAGTGTTTCATCTGTTGTACATAGAGTTACTGTGAGTCTGACTAGACTCTATGGCACCTAACAACAACATATATACATATAATTTTTTCTTTTAAGATAGATATTTAGCTCCCACATATGAGCAAAAATATGAGATATTTCTCATATTGAATCTGGATTATTTCATTTAAAATGATACTCTCCAGTTCCATCTATTTTGATGCAAATTACACAATTTCATTCTTTACTACTGAACAGTATTCTATTGTGTATACATTCCACAATTTTTAAATTCAATCCTCTGATGATGGATATCTGGTCTGAGTCCATAACCCTGCGATTGTAAAGAGTGCTACATTAAATATGGAAGTACAGGTGTCCCTGTGGTATATAATGGTTTATCTTATATTATTCGTAGAAGTGGAATAGCTGGAATATATGTTAGTTCTATTTTAAGTTTTCTAAACTGCCTCCATATTAAGTGCCTCCAAATAGGCTGAACTAACTTACACTCCCACGAACAGTCCAAAAGGGTTCCTTTTTATCTACATCCTCATCAGCATTTGTTGTTATTTGTTTTGTTAATTTTGGCCATTCTTATGGGATTGAGATGGAATCTGAATGCTGTTTGATTTTCATTTCCCTAATGGCTGAAGATATTGAGCATTTTTCTTTGTATTTATTGGCCATATATATTTCTTTTTTTGAAAACTGTCCTCAGTTCCATTCCCGTTCATTAAATGAATTATTTGATATTTTGGTGTTTGGTTCCTTAAATTCTTTGTTGTTGTTGTTAGATACCTTCAAGTCAGGTCCAAGTCAAAGCAACCATATGAACAACAGAACAAAAAGCTTCCTGACAATGTGCCATGAACATGATCATTTTTATATTTAAGCCCATTGTAGCAGCTACTACAATGCATCTAGTTGAGCATCTTCCTTTTTTTTTTTTAATTGATCTGCTACACTCCCAATCAAGAAGTCCTTCTCCAGAAATTGGTGCCTCTTGACTACATGTCCAAAATAAGTAAAATGCAGTCTAAATATCCTTGCTCCCAAGGAGCACTCTGGTTGCACTTCTTCTAGGACAGATTTATTGGTTCTTTTGGGAGTCCATGGTATATTCAATATTTGTCTCCAGGATGACAATTCAAAAACATCAATTCTTCTCCTGTATCCAGTATTCAATGTCCAGCTTTCACAAGCATACAATGTGACTAGAAATATCATGGGATTGGTCAAGTGCACCCCCATCTTCAATGTGACATCTTTACTTTTCAACACTTGAAAGAGGTCTTTTGCAACAGCTTTTCCCAAAGCAATGCAACTTTTGATTTCTTGGCTGCTACTTTGGTGGGTGTTTGGAGGGTAGTAAAGCAGCAAAGTAAAGCAAAATCTTGGACAGTGTCAATCTTTTGTCTATTTATCATGAAGTTCCTTACTGATCCAGTTGTAAGGATTTTTGTTTCATTGATGTTGAGGCACAATCCATATTGAAGACTGTCTTCTTTAATCTTCATCAATAAATGTTTCAAATCCTCTTCACCTTCAGCAAGCAGAGTTGTGTCATCAGTATAACACAAGTTGTTAATGAAACTTCCTTGAATCCTGATACCAAGTTCTTCTTGATAAAATTTAGCTTTTGGATTATTTGCTCAGTATAGAGATTGAAAAGGTATGGTGAAAGGATACATCCCTGCCACACACTTTTGCTGACTTTAAACCAAGCAGTGTTTCCTAGTTCTGTTTGAACAACTGCTTCCTGGTACATATACAGATTCCTCATGAGCACAATTAAGTGCTCTGGTATTCCTTTTTTTTTTTCAATGTTATCCATAATTTGTTGTGATGCACAGGGCTGGATGTCTTTGCATAGTCGATAAAACAAATATAGACATCTTTCTGGTATTCTCTGCTTTCATCCAATAACCATCCGATGTGAGTAATAATGCCCCCACTTCCACACCCCCTGCCAAATCGGTATTTGTTTTCCAGTAGTTCCCTGTCAATATACTGATACAGTTTCTTTTGAATGATCTTTAGCAAAATTTTACCTGTGTGTGATACTGATGATATTGTTTAATAATTTCCATACTCAGTTGGGTCCCCTTTCTTGGGAACAGGCACAATTGCATATTGATCTTCTCCATCATTTAGCCAGGCAGCTGTTTTCCAAGTCTCTTGGAATAAATAAGTAAGCTTCTCCAATCCTGCATCCATTTGCTGGAACATCTCAATTTCTATTCCACCAAGTCCTGGAGCCTTATGTCTTTCCAATGTATTCAAGGCAGCTTCCACCTTGTCCCTCAGTACCATTGATTCCTGATAACATGCAACCTCTTGAAATGATTGATTATCCATCAATTCTTTTTAATGACTCTGTATTCCTTCCATCTTCTTTTGATGTTTCCTACATTATTTAATATTTCCTTTTGCAACATTCTGTAGCTTTGTGTGTGTGTGTGTGTGTGTGTGTGTGTGTGTGTCTTTCACCTCCATAGTTATATTTATTCATAGACATTTTATTTACTTGGCTGCTAATGTAAATGGATTTTCTTAAATCCTTTTCATATTGTTCATTAGTTGTATATAAAAACACAACTGACTTTTGTTTGTTCATTTTGTACCTTCTGTTGGCTGAAGTTCTTTAATAACACTAATATTTTACGTGGTTTTAAGGGGGTTCTCTATATATACTATCATGTCATCTACAAATAGAGCTTTATTTCTTCTCTTCTACTTGGCATGCCTTTTGTTTTTAGTCTCCAATATTCCTAGCTAGAGCTTGCATTATATTGCTGAAATAATTGGTGAGAACAGAAATCTCTATGTTGTCCCTAATGTTAGGTAGAATATTTTTAATCCCTAATCTGTAAGCGTGGTATTAGATGTAGGCTTTTATAAGATATCCTTTATAAGACAGAGGAAATTCTCTTCTATTGCTAGCTTGTTGCGTGTTTTTATAATAAAAGAATTTTTGATCTTACCAAATTTTTTTCTCTCTATTGAAATAATTTTATATTGTCTCATTCCATTTCCCAGAAGTACGTTGCACTGTACTACTTGATTTTTTATATATTGAACCAACTTTGCATTCTTGGGATAAATTCCAGTTGGATTCTAATCTTTGTGTGTGTGTGTGTGTGTGTGTGTGTGTGTGTGTGTGTGTGTGTGTTACTAGGGGTTGAACCCAGGGCCTCGCACTTGCATGCTCTGCAAGTACTGGATGACTGAGCTGCACCCTCAGCCCATTTTTTTACTTTTTGAGACAGGGTTTCGCTAAATTATGCAGACTGCCTCTGGTCTCGAACTTGCAATCCTCCTGTCTCCGCCTCCCAAGCCTCTGGGATTACAGGCGTGCACCACTGCGCCCGGCTTGGATTCTAATCTTTTTAAATGTGTCTGGTTTCTGTTTGATGATTGAACTTATCAATAAAGAATATTAATCTGTAGGGGCTTGTTTTCTTTCTTTGTGATTTCTATGTCTATTTTTGATATTTTGGCAATACACTCCATAGAATAAGTCAAGAAGTATATCCTCTGCTTTTGGAAGAGTTTGAAAAGATTGATATTAATTCTTTCAGTGCTTGGTGGAATTCACGAGTGTAGCCATTTGGCTTTAAGTTACCTTGACTGTTGTTGTTGTTGTTGTTAGGTGCCATCAAGTCGAGTCCGACTCATAGTGACCCTATGTACAGCAGATCGAAACACTTGCCGATTCTGTGCCAGGCAAACAATCTTATTTATGTTTAAGCCCATTGTTGCAGACACTGTGTCAATCCATCTGGTGGAGGGATTTCCTCTTTTGCGTTGACCTGCCACTCTTCCAAACATGATGTCCTTCTTCAGGGATTGTTCTCTCCTGACTACATGTCCGAAATATGTAAGACGCAGTTTGGCCATTTTTGCTTCCAAGGAGCACTCTGGTTGTACTTCTTCTAGGACAGATTTGTTGGTTCTTTTGGCAGTCCGTGGTATATTCAATAGACGTCTCCAGCACCACAATTCAAAAGCATCAATTCTTTTTCTGTCTCTCTTGTTCAATGTCCAGCTTTCACAACCATATGATGCCACTGAAAATACCATGGCA